>JAYKAV010003132.1:2126790-2138163 GCA_035582835.1 Phoebastria nigripes | reverse complement strand
AAAAAAAAAAAAAAAAAAAAAAAAAAAAAGAGGATATATATTTTTTAATGAAAACTTGGTAACCTGCAAAAATAAGCTTTTTTATTCTTTAGAAAGATGCTAAAACCGCAGTATCCACAATTTTGGGGCAACTGAGGTTTTCAAGCGTCCCTTGTGATAACAGGATCAGTACAAGAACCAATTGTGTTTGGAAAAAAGTACACACAAAAGAGGTGAAATTTGCTGATGATACATAACTGGGGAAAAAAAAAGAAAAAAAAAAAAAAAAAAAAAAAAAAAAAAAAAAAAAAAAGAAAAAGGACAACCGTATAACTCTAAATACTCTAAAGGAGCAAAAACACAGATGTGGGCATGTGGGTTATGCAGTTTAATATGGAGAGGGGTGGGGGAGTAGATAATGCAACTAGGCAGGACGAAGGGAATATGAAAAGGGAAAATAACTCCAGTAGGCACCAGACTACTAATATCATAAGTAAGGGAAAGCTTCAGTGGAGAGAGGGAGTATAACTTGAAAGCATTCAGAGCAGTTGGTAAACAACAGTAGAAACCACAAGAAATAAAAACATAAGGTTATTAAAGAGCTGGGAGAAATTTCTATAAAAGCTCTTCTGAGTCCACTCTTTGTGACAAGCACCAAAGTTCACTACAGTTTCCAAACCTGGGCTGACTTAAGACTTCAACACAAGTAATCTGCCTGATAGCAGTTTTGATCTGACTATTTCTTATTCACACTCGCTCAAAACTGAAATTCAAAGTGAATATATGAAAAAGAAAACAATGAGTGAGCTTTAACGACAAAAAATAGATCTACACGTTTATGCAAACAAACTCCTCCGGTTTCTCTCGCGCCTTTTTTTTCTTTTTTTTTTAATCACACCTTTTTTTAAGAAATTGTCTGCCTTGTTATTTCTCTTTTGTTTCTTTTGGGGGAGGGTGCATATATTTACACATCTAAAAATGTGTACAATAATAATAAGATGTAGAAGGCTCTGCAAAAGATTTTGTAATTGATCTGAAAAGAGTAGTAAGTCATTCTTTCGTCTAAAGACAACTGCACCAACTTTCTCCTTTCGAAAGATTGGAGGAGGCTGTGTCTCCACTTTGCATACAAAAGCATAATGGGTAAACATATCCAGGCTTCTCACCCATACCCACCCACCCACCCACAAAGCAAAGCAAACAGCAACATGGAGATACCTTAACTTCAGCAAGCAGACCATTAAGTCCATCCTTTGCTAAAACCTTGCCCACATGCAGGAGGCTTAACCAAGATCCTTCTTGGTGTTCATTTAAAGAGATATTAATCTTGAGTCATTTCTGTCCATTTATTACAGAAGTCAGAGGTCCCAAAGGGTGTCTGATCCAGTGTTTGTTACGTACTGACAAGTGATATTAAGCAGTGACCTCCTATAGATCACTGAGGGTCCTGCAGTCTATCAGTCCAGTCGGTGAGCAAGTTTAATAGATAAATTCTGGAGAATAAATTCTGGCAGTCAGAATTTCTTAAATATTTTTATATTTAATATTATTTTTATCTTTAATATTGAAGCAAAATTTTCTTTTACTGAGCCTGAAGAGCATCACACACATATATTTGTTACGCACTTCCTACTTTTCTTGGTCTTCTAAATCACCATTATCTCAAATCACCTTACAGAAGGTACCAGTATGATTAATGCATTTTATAGGATACAGAAGGGATAAAACCTAAACAGAGCAGACAATACTTATAACCATGCTCAAATCTTCTGAGTTCCACCTCTGTGCTCTTTCCTTTAAAGAGTGATCTGAAGTGCCAGGCGCAAAATTTTCCATAGATTTATTGCTAGTTTAATCCATGAACTCCATACAGATTTTTGTATTAAATAGTAGTATATTTATGTTATGGACCTGTCTCATTTTACTTCCATCTGAAGGAATCAGGAAGAGCAGCTGTAAGGAACAAGACATAAGGTTAAACAGAGTAATTATTTTTCCTGGCAGTAGTGATTTTTTTTTTTTTTTTTTTTTTTTAATGACATCCAGGTCATCTATTTTGCTCCTCCATCTCTTCCTCATCTTTAATGTACAAAAACAAGATCTTGTGGATGTTTTGTTCGAAATATGCTGCTTTAACTCTGTGAAGTAGAATATGAACTTTCACTTGACAAAGTCAGATCACCAATAAATTGTACAGAAAAAAAAAACCTAAAACCCCTTTAGCAATAATCAGTGGTCATACAAAATTTGACAAGCACAGCAGAACTGTAGCCATTGCTGAGGGGAAATTCTTAGTCTCGTCAATTCTTTTACTGGCTGGGAGATAAAGAAAAACAAAGTAAAAATAGATCTAGAGGATGAAAACTGAGGGCAAAAAAAGAGAACACAACGTAAAACACAGCTGTGGCACCTGGAATATTATAACTCTTTCCTTGAAAGATATTTTCTTCTTCCCTTCAACCTGAAACTCGGCCCTGCTCTGAACATTCAAGCAAAAATAAGTTATGAAATCAAGACAGATAGATTTATATCCAGAGATGGACGTAACAAAGACCACTTGATACTGAAGATATAAGATAGTTGTGTCTGTAGTTTTTAACTTAAAAATTGGAAGTTATTTGAGAAAAGGCAGTGAATTTCTGACTTGTAAATGTGTGAATAAAGACCATTATCCACTTTACTCTGTTGTAAATATCGTTCGGGATGCTACATTCTTTATGCAGACTTTCCAAGAGGTAAATTATCCCCTTTTACCGTGTATGATAAAGTAAAAATAATTGGTTATCATATTGATAAAAAATCCATTAGAAACTTTGTGAGATTTTTAGATGAACTTATTTTAAGAGAAATTATATGTTTAACCTGCTCAGACACTTTTAGACATTGTTAGTCATCTATTTATACCTTAGACATTTAACTATCATTACAAATCTGCTGGAAAGTGCACACCAATCCAGATGTGACAGCGGTCCCCTTACTTGAGGCAGTGTCAACCACATGCTTCCTCTGTTGGTCTTGCATCAGAAACTTCTCGAAAAACTTCTAGACCTCGAGTAATGGAAGGAAACAATTCGCTTTATATTATCTCAGCACCCACGCAACCCAAAAGAAACTTACATTCCTGGATGTGCAGCCATAGAGCCTCGTACTCAAAGGTTTCCACTACAGTGTCCATCTCTGTCAGTTAGGCTTTTGCGAGGAGAGATGTGATGGTCAGCAGTGTGTATTGCTAAATGGATGAGTGCCTTTTGCTCCTTCCATCTCAGTAACCATCAGAAAACACAAATTGACTTTCACTAGTAGAGATATGTCAGACCACAAAGGATTGGTGCAAATAAGTTGAAGCTGATTACTACAACAGGTGGAAATGATCCCCTACTCCCAAGCATCTATACCTCTATGCTTGATTGTGGAGATGTGGAAATACAGCAAGCAAAAGCTGATATCATTGGCTCAGGTTAAGTCATTACTAACCAAAGGGTAATATAGCTTGTAGTGTGAAAGGAAAAGGCTGTGGCACTCGCTGCTCTTGATTTTCAAAGGCCTGCAAACCAAGTCTTTGAAGAGAAAATTACTTATTTCCCTGTAGCAATCTGGGGAACTGTTTGTTTCTGATTTCTGTTTTCTTTTTTTAAGTGGAAAATTATCTTTTTATTTAAATAGTGTTCTGCAGAAAAATATTGGGATTTTAAATATGACCGTCTAGCCTTAAAAAAGCACACAACATTTTATCTCTCTCCCTGAAGTGGAAATCACAACTTTTTTGGCAGCCAAAGCCTCCCCAAATTATATTTCTTATCAATTTTTGAAGTTTTCAGTATCTCAACAGAAGCTGTAAAAATCCGATTAAAAATGGTGAGAATGAAAAAATAGAAATTTACTTATTTGTATGTTGGTTTCAACCACATTATTTTAATAGAAAAATAAACCAAAATGACTTTTTTTTTAATTTATTAAAGAGCAGAAAAGCTGGCAATAAAGCTGCCTGTATAGAAAAGGAAAGAGGAAAAGAGAAGTAAGAAAATCTTCAATTAAGTACAATATCTTCCTTTTGAAAAGCTTTTAGGTCCCAATGCAATTTACCTGAGACTGTTAGTCAGAGGACCCTTCTATTCCCTGAATACTCACTCTGTCTATCACTTAATACTGATTTAACAACCACAAGAAGAACTTTGCTGTTTAAATATTTAACATTCCATTCAAATGTGAAACAGCACAGTGGAAATTGGTTCACAGTCTCTGACACAGGGTCCCTTGTAGGAGAAAAGTAAGGACGTGTAAGAGCAGAAGTCAGAAAGTCAAAGGCACAAAATGAGGTACTATTAGCAAAGGATGTAAAACGGATCAAGGAAAAGTTTTCGAAGAGTCTAAGAAATGAAGGGTGGACAAAAGAAAATGTTAAATCTGCTATTTAGCAGAGAGGGAAGAAGCAGATAAGAGACGATAAGGAGAAGGCTGAAATGCTTAGTGGGTGTGTTGCTTTATCTTTCATTGAAAAGGCTGATAGTAACAAGGTACTTAGGGCAGTGATAGTTAACAAGGGAAGAAAGAGGTTACAAGGCAGAATTAGGATAGCCCAGGTCAAAGAATATTGGGAGAACCTGAACATTGTCAAATCAGGAAGGCCTGATGAAATTTAATCTACACTGTTAAAGTGCCTGCCAGAAGAAGTGTAAGGGAATCTTTAACAACTATTTTTGAGAACTCATCGAGAAGGTCCAAACGAACTTGGAAAGGACAGTTATATTCTGGGATTTGAAGGAAGCATACAAATGAAACTGCAGGTCAGAAATTTTGTCTTCTTTGGTACTACGGTAATTAGCATTAGACCTCAAATGCATTGGAATCCTCTTGTCTGCCCCAAAAGCAAATACAAAACTATTCTTCCATCTTTCAGGAGAAGAAGAAGAAGAATGAATCCCTGGCAGTCTGGGGAACTTACGTCCTGATCCAGCGATCGCTGGTACCAAAGGAAATCTTTCTGTGGACTTCAATGGGCTTTCTATCAGCATGTCTATGAGTGCTCTGAATAAGAATGAGAAGGGGATTATGAGTGTAAACAGAAGCTGAAATGTTCTAGTCTCTTTTCATAGGTCCAGCAGAGAGGATTACTGAAAGCAAAGAAAAAAGTATGAATACATTGATTTGGGGAGTTTAATAACTTAAAGCTCAGCACATAGCATAAATATATATTTTAATTTTCTTCTGGCTTAGGCCAGACAATACAGAAAGAAGCAAATAGTTTAACAGGTGATGGTTTCAATCACATCTTAAACAGGATTCCACTTGCTGTTTTCATAGTGCATCTAAAATGCAGAGAAAGAAACTGAAGACAGAGCACCTGATTCTACTCAAACTTAAAAGACTTTTATACAGTTTGTGAGAATCATCCTTAAATGAAAATGTGCAATCTAGACCTTTACAAGTGAGAGTAGAATCATAGCAATAGTATAATTATTAGTGTGGATGCCTGACTTTTAGCTAGATGAGTGTGAAAACATATTCGACTAACTTGTAGATGAAGTTGCATGCTTAATTTGCAAGCATTAAGAGGGTTACATGTGCAGATTGAATAATTATGTACACACACAGTTATTGTTTGACATTTGCCCACACAATTATCTAATCTGTGCCTAGAATTGTGGACCCAACTTGACTGTGTCTGACACTTGCTGTCAAACAGTGTGAAGTTCACAGGCAACTTCCTGAGGTCCTGTGCTTTAGCTAGCAACTTGGGGAACAGAATGCATTAACTTTCTCTAGAGACAATTAATATCTTCCAAGGATCTCAGCTGAAAAGGAAATACAATACAGTCTTGATATGTGGAGGAATGGCATGAAATCAATAAAAAGATTTTTTTTAAAGATATATAAGACATAAAAGTATTAACTACACTATGTAAATACAAGTTCAGGGAATACTGTGTAAGGAGCAGTACAGCAACAAGTTATCAGGAGGATACAAGGAAAATAACATTTTCACTACAATATTGTCTTGGATGTTATATTGGTCTGGGAACATGCACAGGCTTTCTCACATGGTGGAGGAAATAGTCCCAGGAAGATGAACATGGCTACTCAATCATGTGTGTAAAGCTTTGTAAGATCAAAACTTCACATGCCTTATTAGTAGCATTATGTAGATTGGGTAGTGAAAAAAAAGTGACATAGTTAAAATATATCTGCATATTTTGAATCCATTTGGATAATCATTGCCACTTGCCACCATGCTGATTTCAATCACATCTATTCAATTTTCATAAACAGTAAGTCCTGAACTTGTCGGACACGTTGAGCATATGCAGTTAAATTGCAATGAACTTCACATTTGAACTTGCAAATGTTGACATGTACCTCTCCTTCCCTTTCTTTCTCCCTCTCTATTTTCTAGGAAACCAATGTCATGCTGCAATATTGTGCACTATATTTCAGAAAGAAAAGACTGATTGGAATGGATTCAGAGAAGAGCAAGAGAATCATAAAAAGGACTGGAAAATAATGCTGGCAGTTTGAGGAAAGGTTAACAGAGCTGGTCATGTTCATTCTGGCAAAAAGGAGATTGAGGGGAGACATAAAATATCTGTCTACAAATATGTAAAGGGACATTGTAAAGGGAGGAGGAATGAATTATTCTCCCCAGTCCATGAGGAGCAAGAGGTAACAGGCTTATTCTACAGCAGGAAATATATGTTAAAAATCAAGCGCATAGAATAATAGAAAAATGTGTTTGCAAGTATGTTTGCTAAATCTGAGCTGGCATTATTTATCTCCTTTTTGTTTGGTTTAGTACAAAAATTCTGACAAGCATTTTCTCTTTATATACATGTTAGTAAAAGGGCAATTATTCTCAGGAACACAGAATGCACTCAAAAAGTATGATAAAGGATGTGCTACTGAGTACACTGCCAGACCGATAGAAAGCATGCCTTTGTGTTCAAATTCAGAAATATTTATGTTGAAACTTTGCCGCGAGTTTGTGTTTAAAAGCACATCACTTCTTATTTGAGATGTTCAATACTATTAAAATGGGTTTGGCTCTCACACAAAAGTTGAAATTAGCTTCTCTATTCCAGCAAGTTTCTCCTTTCACAAAAAACAAAGTTAAGTGCATGCCTAAAATTAAGTAGGAGAGTCTTCTCCCTGAAGGCAGTAAATTCAAAAGGGCTGCTTTTGATCATATTTACCATCTATTAAACTGGTTTACCTTGATGGAATTGGTCCCAGTTAATGTTTCGTAAAGATCAGGATCAGGCCTGCATTTCTGAATCTACTCATTAATTTGAAATTGTCTTCTAAAGGGTGTAAATTAGCACAGCTTTATTGGCTCTGGTGGAACCATCTTAATGCACATCTCTGTACATACCCCTTATAGCAACTATGATACCATAATATCTGTCTATTAGCAGTCTATAAAGTAGTCAGCTTCTCCCCTATGCTCTCCTCTAAGTGTGTAAGTGCTAATCTATTATTATTTTAACAACCAGTAAAATGCCACTAACTCCGGGGTGGAACGTGGCAGCTGTTTAACAGTGGGCAGCAGCGAAGCACGTCGTTGGAGGGGAGAAAGCGAAGAATGTTGTCTGCAACTGAAACTGAAGGGAGCATTTTAAGTAGCTAGAATGTAATTATTCCATTTGGAATTTAGCCAGATTATCTGGCTATCCACCCTGCTCTTGCAGGGTGGGGAAAAAAAGCCATAGATTTCTAGTGGCCAAAAATGGTCAAGCCCTTGGTTTTACATCCCATCCATCTGAAAGGACTGTGGTTGCACTTCGCTATTCTCATTCAGAACCACTTAAAAAGGTGAGCTCCTATATAATTGGAATTTTAAAGGAGTTCATGTTGTGTTTATGGAGCAATCACTACTAAATGATTTCATTTAAATTTTTCATAAGCTACACTTTATGAAAAATTAAAAGAAATAGACTCTTCAGAAGGCTTGCTAAGAAATAAAGTCTCTTAAAGGAATACACATGCCATCTAGTCACACGTATTTTCAAATGTCGAATTTGCTGCATACAGATAAACGGAAGATGGCATTAACGAGGAAAGAGGCAGGCACTTTTTGCTTACTGTGTCAGTAGTTTGCATTCAACTACAACATCAGAAATGGACTGCAGTTTACAGCAACACAAGGAGATTCAATCTGGCAGTGCTGACCCTCGAAAGGATGGATGCGAAAGTAGATTAGTGAGGGAGAAAGGCTACTCTTTGTCCCTTCAGTTGACACAGGCCTGCTTTTTAGCCAGAACTGCAAGATACATAGGACCAAAGATAGCTTGAGCAAGCAGACATGGAAAGAAAAGCAGGAAAGAAAAGCAAGAAACACTCTGTTTGAATGTGGGGTCCTGGGGTTAAGTCCTTCCCCAGCTGTGTTATTCCAGGAGGCTGTGTCACTGCTGGGTCCCTGCTGGAAAGTGAGTGATGAATCTTTTCCAGGGAACTTAAGAGCAGACACAGTGACCGTCTGAACCTCTGGTCTTTTGTCGGAGCCCAATAGTGAGTTATACGAACAGTACTTGGGCAACACTCTCTCTGGGCACATGTGTTTTGAGGACCGTTAGTTCAACTAACGTCTGCAGTCTGAGATACCTAACCCGCTGCTACGTGGGATTTTTATGAATTGATGTGGAATAAACACCATTTAAAGTGCAACAGAAGCGCTTAAAATGCTTTCAGCATCTAATCCATATGGCTTTATTTATGTAAGCTAACCTGCATATCCCAAACCTGTAGGAGAATTACAGAACTATCAGAAGGATGTATTCTGTTGTTTCATGTAAAGTTTCATTTTTAACAGCCACAGGTCTATTTGGATTCCCAGTGGTTCCGTTAAAAACAGAGCAAAACTAAAACTCTTGAGAGTTTCTGGAAATAAGAAATGAAAATTCATTGATTGAAATCCGTGGGAAAAAGAAACCAAAAAATGATCATACACCAATCAATGAAAAAGTTTGTTCTTTGAGAAACTCTTTAAAAAAAAAAAAAAAAAAAAAAAAAAAAAAGAGAAAAAAAAAAGAAAAAAAAGAGTGATGTGTCTCATTAAAATGAATCTAGGTTGATTTACAGTAGCTGTAATCAAGGGTTACCCGACCTTATAAGCTGTGCTATTCCATTTATAATAAATCTCAGCAGTTAAAAATAGATGAGCTTAGGACAGATAATAAAAGGAACAGTTTTAGAAAGTTACATGATTATTACAGAGAGGTTTCACCATGCCATCTGTCGACAGCAACCATGGTAGTGCCGTGATGAAGCAGGGAGATGTTTCTGAAAGGCGTTTGATAAAATTAAACCTCTACCTGTTTTTCTGTCAGAGTTTGCCCCAGCCTAATGTCTAGACACATGAACTGAGGTGGAGCTGCAATTTCTTCTTTGAAAAAAAGGCCCATTTCATGTGAGAGCTCTGCCTCTGTAGGAAGGCTGCAGCAGACACGCTTAGAAAACTTTGCTTGGTTTTTTTCCTTGATTTTAAATAAAGGAAACAGTAATCAGACAGACGTTTTACTCTTTACAATATTAGCCCATTGCAGCTGCCACTGTTATGAATTGTTGGATTTCAAAAGTGTATCCAGATGAATGCTGCAAAGGGGAAGATGTCTAGCGTGTTGCTCTGGTTTTACAAGGAGAGATGTTCTCAGGAGCTCATCTCCTTCCATGGGGGTGGACATATACCATCACCAAAACCAGCTGGGATCTGGGCCTTTTCCTCAGCACTTCTGCTGCAAGGAGCACCCTGCAGAGACGTGCCCATGACAAGCTAATAAATGTCACATCAGCAACCTGTGTCGACAACTGCTTCTGCATCTCTCCTTCCCTCTTTCCCCCCAGCAGTGGCCACGTATTTCTCTCTGTGGCCAGCTGTAGTCATCTCTTCCCACCCACAGCGATTTCTCCAAGATACGACTCCCTATGTATCTTTAAGGCCACACTACACCCACAGACAGTACACAGTTGTTTAAGCCATACTGTGACTTTGTTAAAATGGTACTAAGTCATTGCATGTATGATGTCTACGTCACCTGTTTTCTTGTGACTTCCCTTCCCTTCCCTTCCCTTCCCTTCCCTTCCCTTCCCTTCCCTTCCCTTCCCTTCCCTTCCCTTCCCTTCCCTTCCCTTCCCTTCCTTTCTCTTTTCTCTTCTCTCTCTCTTTAAACCTTTTCCTTTAAAACCTGAAAATAGGAAAAAAGTGTTTTATTTAATGAATGCTACTAAAAACAAAAGTGTAATACACAAGAAAAATTTTGAATTAAGCTGAAGAAGTTCACTCAAATGCCAAGAACGAACTGACACTATTCACTAGAAATAGTACATACAGTTTAAAAATATATAGATTTATTTTTAAATTCATTCTTTAAATTATATTTTAGCTCCTATTTTTTGGCCACAAATGTCCAAAGAGCTCTGTTCATTAAAGAAGTGCTGGTTTCTGAAAACTTTAGAAGAATTGGGATGTATAGTGAATGTGAGGAAATTTTTAAAATTACTTTTACTTGCTTAGCAGGCCTTGTAAATCAAAGAAAATAAGGAAAGAGACTGGTGCATAAATGAAAGTATGGTAAAACTGAAATCCTCCCTAGGTTCATTGTCCGGATAGATCTACCCAAGATGTTTACCATGTTTACATGCACACGCACACACGCGTGCACACATGCACACAAATATTTACCCAATTCACCAATCTACATGCAAAGGTTTTTATCACTTCCCCACTATTTCCTTATTAATTTAATTGGCCAGTAGTTATCTAGAGATTCTAGTGGAAAATAAAATAGCTTAAAAGAACTCGGCCACTTGTATTTTAAGAGACTTTTTTTTTATTATTTAGAATATTGCAACTTTTATTTGATGAAAGTTACTATTAACATATTTTCATAATCTTCTCAGCCTAGCAACAGCAGGAGTAAAAGGTGTGAGGGGCATGCAATATTCATGAAATTAAGGAGAGTTGAGATGAAAGGGAGTTCCATTAGGGAGACCAAGTGTGACAATATGACACATATTTGCATATTTTACACTTTAAATCTTTTCAGCACATCCAAGTTGATATATGGATGTAAACATGCATTGCCAGTTTTTAGCATATTATAAGCCCTCAAGACTTTGCATGCATTTTAATATGTTTCATTATTGCTGTAGATTTTAATTTTGAAACTGCACAGCTTTGATGGAAGAAAGCTGGAAGTCAAAGCATCTGGCCTCTGCTTCAGGCAAGCACAGCCTTTTCCTTGAACACTTTTCGTATAAGCAAGTCTATTTATTTGTGCGTGTGTGGGAGTTTTGTGTGTGTGTGTGCGTGCAAGGGGTGACAAATGTGAGATACACTTTCTTTGATACGCATAATGTGGAAAGGAGAGGAGAGGAGAGGAGAGGAGAGGAGAGGAGAGGAGAGGA
>JAYKAV010003132.1:2069654-2126570 GCA_035582835.1 Phoebastria nigripes | reverse complement strand
AAGGGAAGGGAAGGGAAGGGAAGGGAAGGGAAGGGAAGGGAAGGGAAGGGAAGGGAAGGGAAAGCAATTCTGTAGGTATATAGATGTGCCAACCTATCTAATTTTTTTTCCAGTTGCTGTTATTTTGTGATTCTCCACAAATACAGAAAATACTGTAAGGTCTATGGTTATGGTGTTATGGCACTTTTTTTTTTTTTTTAAGGTACTTCACCATCTACATCTGATGTGACATTTAAGCCTATCAGAAATGCAGTATGACTTAGTGATGTAAGCAATGCCATGACTCATAATAATAGTATGATATTTAGCACTTATCTCATGATCTTCATCTCATAATACCTTGCCAATGCTAATTCATCCTTTAAATTTCCTTAGGTAGGTGCAGTAACACCATCAGTGCTCAAGGGATAAATGTATTTTTACATACCCACAGAATAGTCACTCAGCAGAAACCAACACTTGTCACAAATAACTATGTAGGTGGATCTGAGCTACCACAATTCCCCTTATTCTTAAAAAAGGAAACAAGTGTCTTGGGGGAAGGTGTTTTGTGGGGAAACTGTGATTTTTTTTTTTTTTTTTTTCTGGCATTGCAGAATTTAACTTAATGTAGCTCATAGACAGAGAGCTACCTTAGATGGACGTAAGTAGGACACAGCTTTACCTGCTTGATGGCCAGAACCACTCGAATTATGTACAATATAAATTACTTGCTCAAACACTACAGCACAAGGTCCTTAGAAATTGTCATTCCTTGCTATGGTACTGACGTCCACAAAAAARGGACCACTGGAAAGAAGAGTCAGACATTCAGTCATTCAACAGACATAAAGTCCATGTAGATGGCCATGAGCAATCAGAAGACYCTTGATTCTCATGCGCCAGCCTTATGTGAACATCACAGCCTAATGTGCCAGGGAGGATTTGCACAGGTAGACGCCATCCCGTATCTTCAGTTACTGAATGTATGTAAAGGCTGATCTACTTGTGCTATGCACAAGCCTTGTTTGAGCAGAAGTTGCAAGTGATACACTGGTTTAGTGGTTCTCTCCCTCATACACACAAACATCCAGACATGCTAATTTACTTGTAGAAATCCCACTCAAAGACAACTGGGGAAGACTTCACAGACAACTAATGCAAAGGAGTAATTTTTTTTTTTTTTAACTAAATCTTCTGAGTTGTCAGAACTGAAGGATTGCAGTTTCTGCCCCAAACCATCTTAATCTGTTCAATGAAAAGAGTACATCCTTACCAAGCAGAGGATTTTAATTGTACACAACCTCTAATAATAATAGTGGTTTTCTGATTCCATTCCTTTTGTTCTTGGGATAAAACTTTGCCCCTGGAAGTTGTTTAGATAGTGGGAAGGACTTTAGATCTATTTAAATAATGGAATAGAGTTTTTATTCCAGCAGTACAGATTACAAATGGCTCTTTCCAGAAAATTCCTTTGGTTTTTCATCTCTGTTTACATGTTTTCTGAGGGTGAGGATATCTAGCAAGTACTAGTGTAGCAAGCACTAGCCTAAATGAAATCCCAGCTGTCTGATATTAAATAGTAGAATGATCCTTTTCAGCCTCAAAAAAATCTATAAAACTGTGCTGCTGTCAGGGATGAGCACATCCTTGTCCTGAATTAGGGAAGATGGAGAGGAGGGAGCTAGGAAGTCAGTGCATGTAATGTGCTGTGGGGGATGAAGCAGTACTAATGAGTGGGATACAAGCCCCACTCAGTGCACTGTAATAAATCATCTCCTATTTTATTTGTTGCATAACAACAGAGCAATGTTGAAAACATCACCCTTATTTTAATGTTATAGATATGGCTGTATGGTTTTCCATACTACTTTACCATGAATTGCTTTGAAAAGTCTCTTGAAGAAATGACAGTGATATCAATTCTGTAGCATTATTTTTATTTTCTGTATTGTAGTATCACATAATGTTCCCAGGCAGATGTAGAAACAGTATAAAAGTAAACAAGTTCTTAACATAAGTACTTCACAGTGAAAGCAGAAGGGAGCTGTTTTATCTGTGCTTGGCTGGTGGGGTTCAGGGGAGCAGAGGACCTAGATGAGGTTTCTGCCCCAGGGAAGCCAGTTTAGCCCTTCAGAATAGAAGCTCAGTGCCTGCCGGACACAGATATCGTTGATGTTACCCAAAGATTAATACCTGTATGACTAAATATTGCTTAGTCAGAGTAAGTGCTACAGARCTACACTTTAAATTAGGCATCAACAGCAAGGGATAGAGACAGAGGAAGAGTGAGAATGTCGACAGTGACAGAGCTTCATCCAGACTTGTYATTACATAGGCACTCTCATGGAGCTGTTGTACAGGTTAACGAATTAAAGCTTGTGAAAGTCCTTGGATGAAAAGGCTGTAGAAGTGGAAATGATTATTGCTATAATCAGTACATGGTGACAACAGAGGACCGCATGGATGTCRTCCCTTCTCGGTTCATATTCACCAGAAGCTGTTGCTTCTGATACTTACGGACATCTATGAATGTATAGAGAAGCAGTCGCACACATCCATACTGGTAATCATGGCTTTGGATTTCTGAATTATTACCACAGCTCTACTTTTGAATGACAGATTTTGACTTAGCACCTCTGAAGTTACATGATAAGAATCTTGTTTATAATGCTTTTTCTTAGGGTGTGCAGAAGATCTGATCCATCGGTGGCATTGGTCAGAAACGTTTTCAAGGACATTTTTATTTTGATTAATTGATTTTGTTTTCCAGAATATGTTACCACTGAAGCAGTCGTTGCTAAGGCAGTGAATGACAGTCTCACTTGCAGGCTGAGTTTTACCCTTATATAGGACCACCCACATTCACAGATATTTCTCAGGGTAGTGGCACTTTCCATGCACTTTAATTATACAATATATTATTACTAGCTTGCTCTCCTTTTGCTCTTCCCTAGACATCTTTCATGGTCACTATTAGAGGAGCAATATAGGCAAGAAGAATCACTCATCTGAACCCCTGCTGCTATTCTTATGTTTTTTATTTTTGCTATGAGTTTTTTAAATAGTCAATGCTAATGTGTTGGCTCATTTCAGGTAAGTGGCCGAACTTTTATGATTCCACTTATAACATCCACCACGTGTCCGTGCGACCTTGTTGTGATGGTTGAACAGTCTGAGATGCAAAAACAGACATAAAATAAGAAAAAGCAAGTTAGCTTTCAGCTTTTAATACACGTGCAGCCYGACAGAGCAGAGATAAGAGCTGTCACAAACACTTTAATATTGACATTTCTCACCATAAATCCATAGGAGACACATAGTTCTGCCAGCATTAAGTACACCATTGGGTGTTAAGAAACATTTTTTGTTGCTACTTATTCTCAAATGGGACAGGGATGGGAAGAGAGGAAATGCTTATATTTGTGCAGAAGCCATTTCCAAGCCTTTCTTATCTCAAGTCTATCTGTTAAAATGTGAAAATGACCATGTTTATATTTGCAGCCCTCAAAAAACCTAAATATTTGTGTTAGTTCTTCTAAAAGGGAGATCTTTGCAAAAGCTTAGGAATAATCGCTTAATGGGAGTTTTAAAGTCAAGGTGAGAATGCACTTGCTTTAAAAGACTGAAAGGCAAACCCAAATCTTACCCAGCAAAATGGTGCAATTTAGAATAATAATTATTRCTGTTGCTGCATTATTTAACTCTTACACATGGCTTTCAGACATAAATCTGCAACTGAGCTTGGAAATTTGGGTACAACTCAGTTTCTCTATTTTTTAAAAACTACTTACATACAATGTTGCATACACATTAATATCATAATAATACTGTAATATCAATACAAGAAACAGACATATGACTAGTGTACACAGGTATAGCTAAAATGGGAAACTATTCTGATTTGTGTCTGATGAGGAATTTTGACCAAAGATGAAGGGATGCCTTCAGTTAAACAAGAGCATGATTTATGTGGCACATTTAGTCACAACATTGGCTAAAATTTGCACATGATGGCCTAAGCAGAGTGCACAGAATAGGAAGGGCAAGGTGAAAACCAATGCAAAACAGAGAGTATTTATGTAAAAACAAAGAACAAGTCCTTGTCTGCATAGAAACCAAAGAATTTTTTTTCCTCTTCTTTATGCTTTTCAAGATAATCCTATTSATGTTCAACAATCTCAAGGACCGTGGGTGGCCCCTGGATTAGTCACTGCTCTTTTTACTCTGGGACCCATCAAATTCAGCCGTATGCAAGAGTGAACAAAGACAGCTCTAACCGGATTCTTGTTTATACACACATGTACACATGCAAATATATACAGATATGCACATGGAGATAGAAACAAGAAATGAAATCATGTGGTAACTTTATTCTGAGCAATACTCAGACTATAATAGTTATTGCTGACCCAGATTTGCTCTGTCCGTGTGTGTATCCAAATACATATATATAAAAAAAAAAASCATGCATATACACATATGCATATATAAATATACAGAATGAATCTGTGTATATGTATATATAAACCCATATGTAGGGAGAGAGACAGAGAAAGAATAAGCAAAAGATATCAAAACCACAATATGACCTTATCTCATAGATTTCTTAGCTAATTTTCATATCCTTGGAAGACAAATGCATTTCTCCCTGGGAACAAGTATTAAAATGCATTGATCGTTCAAGAAGATACCTGATGACAATTTGAAATACAGACAAATTATAATTTCTTCTCTCATTAACAAACGATAAAGTGTCAGCATCCATGGATACTGAATTTGTTATTAAACTTTGCCAAGACAGATGCTGCTAGCAAGAAGATGTTTTTCTTACTACTATTATCTACAGACAAACTGATTTAGGGTTTTCTTTTCAGTGCTTCTGCTTTTCTCTAAGAATTAAATTTACACTTGAAAAAAAAGCCTATTCCCATAGCTTTAAAATATGTATTGATTAATGAGTGTTAATTGTATGATTAATAAAAATCAGTAATTAATAAAACTAGTACTCATAATTTTGAAGCCTTAAGACYGAATTAAATCACCTAGCTCTTTTTTTTCTTTTAGTTATAAGAAAAGCAAGACAATAAAACAAAGGAACAGGAACTCAGTCTGGTTAAAACATTATAATCATACTAAGTGGAATTACAGAAATTAGAGAAATTAGATAATTTAGAGAAAAGAGAGCATCAAGACATTTAGCCTCCTCCCCCACTTTGGAAAGCTGCTTATGTATTTATTTATATGAGTRATTACCTCAAACAATTATGAAGTCCGGCCTTACTCTTACAGCTGCACTTATAGTCATTTGTTGAAAGTAAAGCATGAACAACACTGGTGAAATAGTCATGTGCTCRGGGCTGGTGTTCCTCTTTGCTTTCTTAGGGATTAGGTAGTCACTGAGTTCTTTCACAAATTAGTGAAAGGGAGTACTTTTTATCTTGGCATTCTGTATTGGTTTTGACCAGCCAGACCTAAGAGAAYGGCATTTCTACTCATCTGGCTTTTCTCCATGGTAATAGGCAAAGGTGTTAACTTTGTGCTAAATGACATACTAAAAAAGAGTGTGTTAGCTTGGTATTARCAAACCAAGAGATAATGGAGAKAKAKATATATATGTGTGTATATATATTCCTATAGCACACATTTGGACAAAGAACTATGCGGTTAGTGATCTTTGCCTGGCAGGTATGGTCCACTCTACAGTCGTTGACATGACATCCAAACTCATCTGAAATGCAGATCATTATAGACTCATTTGAAAAGCACGATCCTCCTGCCACCAGCTGTTCATCAATAGCATTGCATTGGAGGTCCCTAATACGAGGTCCTGGAGCTAAGCAGACAGATGTGTTAAGGATCTTATTGCTTTAACATTGACACAGTATGTGATTACAAGACGAAGCTGAATGAATGTCATGCCAGTGGCTGGAGTAACTACTTTGGGGAAATATTTAGCTGTGCATTCTGTAATGCTAGTGGTGGAAATTTGCCACATCTCTTTTAACTCTATCCTTTCTGCTAAGGGTCCTAAAATGCTGAAGTGAAAGGACAAATCACAGAACCAGAGTTCTGAAAAACAGATTATTTTGACTACAGGGAAATTTTCCTTTATCTTTTTCTCCCTCTCTCATCCTTCATCTTCAATGAGCATCRTAAACGAATGATATTTCATCTCATTTTCTGACAGCATAAAGGTGTGGCACAGTATGCATAATCAATATTTTKGTTTGTGCAAAATGCAAAGTTTCATGCACTTGGATTATCGGATCAGTATTTTAACACAACTTGGCTTATGCTCAAGCAGTAAAATGGGACATTTTGTTTTGGAAAGCTAGCAAATAATGACATAATATCTAGAAGATTTCAGAATTGCTATCTTCTCCTTTTTAATGATGTATTTAAATCAAGCTGCCACTTACCTCAGAAATCACWAGGCTCAATTTTTTTTTCTGGTATAAGAGGGACTGGGAAAGAAAAATAAGAGGTACGAGCATGCCTGTGAGTATGAGTTCATGTGTGTGGGAGAGAGAGGGAAAGAGAGGGAGCAGTAGAAGGAAAGAGGGGGAGAGAGAGATTTAATGAAAAATTTGGATTACAACAATGTTTCTCAATAATAAGTCCAGCCCTCAAAGCAAATTACATTTCTTTTCCAACACTGAAAAGCTTAGTATTATATCTGACACTTTAAAATATGCCCACATATCTGTGCCACATCCAAGCTGCCAGCTTTTGAAACAGCTTCAAAGCCAAAGCAGGGCATAAGATTTAAAGAGAGCAGTCTAATTTCTGAGCAGAGGCTCAGTAAAGCATGTAGACAAAATCCTGGAAATGAAAATGGGCTAGAGCTTAAATAAATATACTCTATCCCTTGCCATTCCTCCCCTCTTACACGTATTCTTCACAGTAAATATTATCTGGAATTTCCTGCCTTTGGGGTCCTGGCAAAATCCACTTGGCTGGGATGGAAGAACATATCAAATATTGTTTGGATACGGGGCACCAACAGGGATGGCGTGAGATTTGGGGACCGAGAGTTTTGAATCTCTCTCTCTCCTTTTTTCTCTGGGATACAAGGTTAATTGCCATGCTCTCAACAGATCAAGAGCCAAATAAGAGGGAAATCTCTATGTGAAATCAAGAAATTAAAATAATTTATTTTTGGAATTGTGAGAGGGTGAAATATCTATTTATCTCAGCACCTAAAAACATAACATGAGGTAGCTAAATTTGATTATTTCTATTTCACATCTGAAAAAAAAAAAAAGAGACTTAGGAAAAGTAAGGACACATCCTGCAAAGGGACTTAGTAATGGTCAGCATGGCAATGACAAAGTTTGCCCAGCACCAAGAATGTAATTTATAGTGCTGAGCTTAATTTTGCTGACTTTGAGAGGGAACTAAAAACTTTCCTACAGCTAGATTGGTATTCATAGCACCCAAGATGCCCAGTACATGCCAAAGAAGAAATGTAATTTTTAAACTCTTTTTTTTTTCCCCAGACAGAAGCATTCACTTCTCAGTGTTACCACTGTAAAACCAGTAACTTCTGTTTAAAGATGATGTTTCAGAATCTGAGCAGAGGTAATCTTTTACTCTTCGACATCCAAAAATGACTGAACAATTTTTGAAACCCAGGGATGCTTCACAAAAGTCCTGGGTTTACCATTTTCAGCTAGGGTTCAGCAGGCCTATGCAATCCAAAGTAATTCTACGGTGTATCATTTCCAGATTCCTCCTGGGAAGTATCTTCCACAAGACTCTAGTACAGATACTAAATGTGATGAAGTTGTAATCTGAAACTCTTGGAAGATGATGAAATGTAGTCTGAAACAACATTACAAATCATCATGTTTTATGTTAGCGATGTCCCAGACAATGCTGAAGTTATAAGGAAGATGCCCTGCATTTCTCCCAAAGCTGATGACCTTATTTTTTAATTGTCAGTATCTAGTTAAGAACTGATAGTTGGATGGTTTGTTGATATGTTTCTTTTTTTTTTATTGTAATTATCCTCGCCCAGCTAATGAATGCTAATTATAAGGAGATTAAAATGACCAGTCACACAATATATACCCATTTAACAAACTCATTTAGTAAGTATTTTGAATGTAGGGAGGTATTCAAGAGAAACATTTGTTACATATTCTTGGAGAATCATATAAATTAGAGCTAATCACAAAATATTTGTGAATGAAAAAGGAAAAGAATGACATTTTTGTGAATGAGGTTAATAACTGTGAGTAGTTAGCTTTGCTTGATAGCATCAGATTTGGATTTTCAAAGTAGATAATAGTGGTGCATACTGATTCATAACAACAAGAACAAAAAAAAATTAAGGTTTCTAACGTATATGATGAATTTTAGAAATGAGTATGTCCTGCCTTACACTGAGTCTATTGCACACTTTTTTATATGTGATCCAATCAATATAACTGAAAAATCATAAAGTTCTTTGCATACAGAGTGTTAGTTTGTTTCAACATGTGTATGAATCGAGTGAAGAAGGGCATGATTTTACACACCTGTAATTGATTAGATCGAAAGAAGTAAATATTTAATGTGCACAAACCACACCAGTGCTTAACACTAGAAGTGAAGAGTGGATGTTTTTTTGGTTTTGTTTTTGCCTTTTTTTCCCCCCAGGTGAAATCTGTGGTATGAAACTAGGAGGCTAAATACAACAGATCAGATTGCCTTTAATTTCTTCTAATTTGGGGGAAACTCTTACTCTATTCCTACATAAAGATTATTTAGAGGGGTTTAGGGTTGGTATTCATCTAATCTAACCCTAGATATATAAAAATTTGACATCTCAGTCTGAGCCAGTTGTTTGAAAATCTCTCTGTAATCAGTCAGGAGAAAGCCATGACCAGAGGTAATACATCTATCGTAGGCCCCTATCCTAGGATGGGATGAATGATATCCAGATGTTGCCCATCTCCTTACATTGATACCAAGAAACTGATGATGAGCATCTCAGATCCAGACTCAGAAGGTTAGGTTGAGGCAGATGAATCACACCCTTAGTTACTCTCTGAAAGGAGGCTGAGAGCTTTCAGTTGCAAATGCAGTTTTTCTGACAATATTCAGCAAGGTCACTTTAACCTGCATTCATTTAGAAGCTTTTTTTTTCCCCCAGCATAGAGGCCTCTTAGGCAATGGGTCTAAAGTGGTCCAATGGGAGAAATACGAGTTTGTTTCATTCCAAAATATTCCTTGTAGCACTCCAAGCTCTTCCTTATCTCATAGTCATGCACAGAGTGAAATGTTGAATTTGGCTCCACTGTTGAGCATGTCTTTCCTCATTTCTAATACAGCTACATCTCTATGAGATCCAGTATCTTCATTAGGCTCACTTCCATTCTATTTATATCAGCTTGTTCAAGATTACAGCTTCACGTAGTAACTTTTTTGGCTAGGAAAGATTTGTGTTTAGCAAGTTGATGTTCTGTAACGGATTAAATTCCTGATCTCGGGTTGCACAAAACAAGCGTAAACAGCTTCAAAATGCGCCATTCTGTGTTACAGCTGCAATGGCATCTTTATTTTTAGTCCATTCTTACAGCAGTCAGATGTTTCTCAATAGGTAATGCTACATGATTGCAAGCAGGTACTGTAATTCTAGGGGCAGTGATAAAGGCTGTAAATAAGAACAAAAAAAGAAATTACTCTTGATGTTTTGTGATCTTTTCACACACAGGAAATCAAGAAACACCAATTGAAAATTGGCTCAACAAGCATGAGAAACAGGAGAGGAAAACTCACCATCTGCAATGATAATAATGCATTACATCTTTCACTAAAAGTTCTCTAAATACTTCATAGCTATGAATTACTCCATCTTTGAGGCATATCTGTTTGGTTAGTGAATCTGACTGGAGGCAAATGAGTTGATGCACAGGAGGTTGGTTGACTTGCTGAAAGGGTRTGTATGGGAGTGCTGAGAAGGCCAAAATGGAAATCTCTGAGTGCCCTACTCAGCCTCCTAAAATGTATTTCTTTGCATTAAATATTCATGTATGCTTCTCTCTTTGAAGTGAAAGCCAAGAACCCCAAAATCAGTAATACTAATGAGGTGAATTAGGCCACAGAATCAGGAACACACAGATATTTAGAATGGACCTAGCCCTTCTGAATACCCTTTTCCCCTTCAATAACTACAAGACTGTCTTGCCAAGCTGGATTAGAAAAGCACCCACAAATCAAAACTGGRAGACCTTCCCCTCTCACCTCTCGTGTTATCATTTGGTTGCTTATCTGTGTAATGGAAATGTACTGTGCTTACCTAGATTTAGTGCTGCAGAAATTAAGACCAGAAAGAAGCCATACTTTTCTTTTAACAGGAAGGGTAATTAACCACCAGAGCAACTTACTTAGAGTTTTGGCAGATTCACTAGTGCTAGAAATGTTTAAGTCAAAATATTCTAAGAGATATGTTCTAGTTCAAACAGAATTAATTCAGGGAAGTCCTATGACTTCTGTTATGAGGGAGGTCAGATGAGATGTTCACAATGGTCCCTTCTGGCTTCATAATCTATGAAGCTATGAAGCTATACGAACCTCTTTCAAGAAATAAAGATGATGGTAACTGTCTATAAATACTTGATAACATGAAATTGCTGGAGGAACTATTTAAGGTGGTTAATGATGGTATTATAGGGAATAATGTCCTCAAACTGAAAAGACCAAGGTAGAATATTTAAGAAAGACAGTATTTTCTAGAAGTGAGGTCAATTGCACAGTGGAGTAATTTGCAAAATTGAGCTCTATAAAAAGAGCTGTGCAAGAAGAGAGTGAATAAAGCATGTGATTAGTCTATGAAACAAGTATGTTCTAAAGCTGGGTAATTCAAAACTAAGTTGTTCAGGAAGTCTGGCACTGTGTTTTATTTGGCAATTTTACAAAACTGATGTGCTTCCTKTTTAATTTTTTTTTAGAATTGATTAGAAAATGGTTTACCAGCCAATGCTTTCTTGTCTGAACAGGAAACTTCAGACAGTAATTATTCCACCTGGTATACAATAGATCCTACCAGGGAAATGGCTAGTCCATGAAAAAGAACAAGTTTTCCCCTTGTGACTTTGTTCCTTTGTTCCTCAAAAGTGAAAATATTTCCCTTGGACATAGATACCTAACAACAGTCAAGCGTACATCCTTCCACCTCAGTGCAAACTGACTCCAAAAGACAAACTTGTGAATATAGAAAGGGCTGACATTATTTGTAACTGTGGTCATGTTTCCTGTGGTTCCCCTCAGCTTTTTTTGCATACTGAGGTGGTTTGTCAGGGCTTTGCACACATTCTGTGTCTAAAAAAGCCTCATTACTGGCCTGTGCAGAGACAAGGGAGGTGGAGAAGGATGACAAGGTTTGCATTAATTGCACAGCTATCTGTTGTTCCAGGGGCCATTCAAGCATATAATAACTTAAGTAGAGTTTCAGTGAGTTGGAAGCTCTTGCTTTTTGTAATGTTTTGGCAAGCTGATTTCTTATTATCGCACAGTTGGTATTTCTTTTTAAAGTCTTGACAGAAAGCTGTAGGTGGCCACATAGCTTTTGTCCTGCTAGCAATATATTTGCAACATTCCATTAGTCAGGCAAGAAGTCGACTGGTACAACTGGATTTTACTATGTTGAAGTTCTTGATAGAGGTCATCTCAGACAGCACAGTTCAGATGTGAATCTACCTGCAAATTCCCATAAAGCATGGGGATAGCTAGTGATTGCTTTGGTCTATTAATTAGGGATAGTGGCAGCTGGAAAGTTCRTCTCAGTATTCATATGCAGATTCCTCTAAGTCTGGAGTATCTCATGGTCTTGATCGACAAAATTTACCATGCCCTCAAGTTATCCTTCAGTAAATTCAGTGGCATTAGGCTGAGATCTGCACCCTCTTTATTCCTTCTGATTGCCTATCAAAGGAAACTTTTCCAAAGTTACCCAAAGATTTGAATTTGTGTGTGTCTGTTTTAAAAACATCCTTGATGTTCAATTAAGTCTACTACTTCTGCAGCTTGAGAATTCATAGAAATTGCTGGAATAAAGCAGAGAAATTTATCCAAGAAAATACAATGAATGGTGAAGATTCTGTTCTAAGATTATGTTAAATTAAGTTAGAAGAGCACCTGGGAAGATAATGGTGCCTAAGAATTTTGGAATGTTGGAGACTAGCTTCTTATACAACGTCACTAGAAATGCAATTCTCTTTGGCATTTGTCAGACCCAAGCACAAGGCTAAGTAGTTTTTCTATCTATTCAGATCTTCAAATGAATCTGTGTTTAAACTTTAATTGAGTTTGCTTTCAGTAAGGATTTTAGCAATTGTGTTTTGTTGGTAAGGATACCCAGAGAAAGCAAAAGATAAGAAAATACCAATATAGGAAAATTACTTAAACATGAGTGTAAAATACTGGGCTTTAAACACTTGGAAAAATCAGTCCATTTCAAAGTCTGTGTCAAGGCATGCACTTTTTTAGATCTAGAGTCCAAAAAATCAATTACAGTTTGGCCATTTTGCCTCAGTGTCTTTTAGCACTAAGTTGGTAAAGGCAGCCACTATTTTAGATGTGCTGGAGTTTTCTTATACCAGTCATTCTCCTCTTCTAGTGGGCCATACCACTGTGGCGCAAGTTAGAGCAGCCTTTAGGTCATTCTGGTTTTTGTAGGTGACATAGACCAGCCCATACAGTAACAGAGCTGAAATACAATCGCTATTGCCCTATGTGGAAAGCTAAGATTAAAGGTTAGGGCACATCCACTTTTCAGACTGGATTTTCAGGTTTTGGTCTGGTTTAGTCTTTGACATCTGCTATACACAATGAAACATATAAAGCAAAGAATCACTGCCATGTTTGAATCAGTGCTATTAACAGTATGAGATGGATCTTCCATCACACAGCTTTCCATAGCAGTTAAAATCTACAAAATTTTACTTCTAAGTTTTAAAACCAGTTGATTATAATTTACATCTTATTAGTAAAGGGGAAAAAAAAGGGTATCCATTACCAAAWGTAAAATTAAATGATCATTAAGCTAATTAGCCAGTTTGTTGTTCTCATTGAGTTTATTGTTTCAATTGTATCTGTGCAAATTAGCAAAGAGCTTAATTTGTGCAGAAATCAATAATTTCTTTTGTTGTTGTTTTTGTCGCTGTTGTGATAATGCATGCACGTATTTAAATTGTTTCAGTAAAAAGACTGTAGTGAGAGTTTACTTTAGGCTATGCCAGAAAACCATAGTACCTGAGCTCAAATGGGTAAAGGATCCAAATTATTGGTTAAACAAATTTTCACGGCCATCTATTGTAGCCAGCTCATGGACAAAATTTACTAGATGTTTTCATGTGCTTGAGGCCCAGCAGCTCTTATTGCTGAGTTCTTTTGCAAAACAGAGAATATATGCCTTATGCTTGAATTATAGGAGTACTGGCAAAGTGAAGATTTGTGGATGTAAGTCTAACGTTATACTATCTTACGTACAATTATTCTGGTACATATGGATCCTACCTGTGCTCCTGCAAGAGTACTGAGAAGTGTTTTGACTCTAAAAATTCAGCTGTCGTGTCAAGGCAAGTGGCTAAAATCCAAAAAGGGACTTCGATTTTGCAATGGTGAGTCACAGTGCCTAACTTCTAGGTGTCTTGATGGTGAAACTCATAATCCTGTTCGTGGATCACTCAGGCTGAGATTTATCTCACCTGTCTTTAGCTAAATATTCCATCCATTGAGGTTTCCTTATTTAAAAAAAAAAAAGGCAAAAAAAAAAAAAAGGATCTAGCATATGAACTCTCATATATTTTTAATGACTGCATTATGATGAGAGGAATCACCCTTAAAATGGACTATTTTCCTCCAAGGATTACAAAGGATTATTAGGATGATAAGCTTTGATGAAGACATCTGCATAGTAGACATCTGCATCTGAGCAGAGAAAGACACCCTTAGACTCTATACATAATGCATAGAAATAGGCACATCAGTTCCTGTGTCGTTCCCCTGGCAGGAAAAAGACTATAGAGAAAAGCAGTGAAAAAAGTCAGAGCACCTTGAGTTTGCTTTTAAAAAAGGAGGGAATTTACCTATCTGATTACAAGAGAGAAGATAAGTTAACTAATTGCTGAGACAGTGTAGTTAAAGAGTTTTTCATGCCTCTCTATTTTTCAGTTAGCATCACCTACCTTTTCTTTATTTCTATTATTAATTATTAATAACTATTTTAGTTTTGTCCTGTGTTCTGGTAAATTCCTATTTTAGACAGAGTGGATTCTTCCTCTCCCTGAATAGCTGCTGTGTAAAAATATCTAAGAACCATATCTTAATGATTTCATTAAACCCCTCAACCCTCTCTGGGGTCCTCCAGGGTTATTTTCTTTGTACACAATGGTTGCCATTACACTCCCTCCCCATTCCTAAGGGGTGAATAAGGTAAAGAGGAGAAGCCGAGTAAACAAATAAATAAATAAATAATACCCCCCCACACACCCCCCAAAGCTGGATCATACAAGCTGCAATAATTCATAAACAGGGGAGGAAAGGGATAAAAAACAACAGCAACAAAACACAATTCCCCAAACAGTTGGCACATAAAACAGCCCAGAGGCAATCTCTCTTGTAGCACATCAGCCAAACACATAGGTATTTATGTGCAAAACAATTCAGTTTACTTTCCCTAATCCTCCTGATTCCTCCCTCCCCTGACAAAAAACTGTGGTGCTTATCACAGGAAAGCTGGTACTTTGCCTTGTCATTCATACAGCCCTTGGGTACGTATGGCCTTGAAAGAAGCCCAGGTATGCTTTCCTTTGATATTTTGTTGGGATGGGGCAGTAAGGGAGATGAGATGAGACAAGCAAGGATAAAATGAGCTGTCAGAACAAAGTGAGGTTAGGATTCACTGGACTAGCCATAGTTGTATTGTCTCATACTAACGTAAATAAAATAAGTTGAAGGGTCACATGTTAAAAAAACCTACTCATCTCCACCCATTATAAAGAAATTCTAGCTTAGCTAGATTACTTAGCTAGAGTGACTAGCTAAAATATATACAACTTTTGGTGCTGTATATGAGACAGATAAATGCCATCCATTGCAGTCTATACTGATCTGAGGGACTTTTATACAGTTCCTCATTATAGCCTGAAAATGTCCTAAACCAGTCAGTCCTGAGCATGTGCATAAATGTTTTCTTTAGTTGGGTCACGCAAGCGATGGAAGAGAATGAACTATACTGGTGAAGCACATGTAATTTTATTATGAATTTCATGTTGATACACTCCGTAGTACAGCTCATTTTATCAGCAGTAAAAAGTAGGAAATAAACTATTAACTTACTTCCTTTCAGTGTTCGTATAAAACATCTGGCAAAAACTCTGAGGGTCAGCCTATGAATTGCAGTACCTGCTACTGCATTTGCAGTTGAAACTCAGGTATTTTTTAAGAGACKGTTTACTTGGATACAGAAACCGGACTTATGCACAACTAATACAAAAGAAAATCTCTAACCATCCAAGATAGTACTGAATCCTAACCTAGAGACATGCTACTTCTGGAAACCACATTTTCTGAGAGATCTGACCTTCTCACACTAACAAACTTCTAAACAAATTTCCCATGCCTGTTGGTATGCTCCAATAGCATAGCATAGCATAGCATAGCATAGCATAGTTCAGTTGGAAGGGACCTACAATGATCATCTAGCCCAACTGCCTGACCACTTCAGGGCTGACCAAAAGTTAAAGCATATATTTAAGGGCATTGCCCAAATGACAGGCAATTGAACATATTGTCTCTCCATTTTGAGAAACAAGCAGGCAAAATAATAAAATATAGTGATTGTAATATAGTACCCTGCTACTTCACAGATATCCATAGCTGAACAGCACAAAAAACCTCCACGTACGTAATGTTTTTCAATGCTCAGACCATTGCCTTTTTAACAGCAGTTCCAAAACTAAATATATATAACTTAAAAATTGTATATTTAGGTAAGAAGATAGCAAAATCTTCATGTGATCCTCGAATTGCTATTAAAATCCTAATAATAAATCAGAATCTGTTTGGCACATTCATGGTTCTGCAGCTAAAATGCCAGATCAGAAGGGAATACAAAAAGTTTATTCTGGTCATACTAGACCAACATAACAAAGCTGTGAGAGTGCCTAGAAAGTGATTTTAGAAAGGAAGGAGAAGAAAGATTAGTCTAAAGACTAGTCCTGGAAAGGTGACATCACCTTCAAAGATATTACACCTTTCAGAAAATTGAGTCTTACCAACTTATTGACTGAAATATATTTCCTCCTAAGGCTAACATAATAGCAGATAATGAAATCCAGGAAATTTCACTTTGGTATCATGATTTGGAAACATGTGAACATCCCATGGTATTATTTCATTAATTAGGTGTTTATAAACCTATATGAAAGCCTCTGGAAATAAATCAGAGAATTGTTGATGTTTGAAGGGACCTCGAGATCATCTAGTCCAGCTCGTCTAGTCAAATAGGGTCAGCTGGAGCAGGGTGCTCTAGACGACATGACTGTTACTGGGTAGGCAAATCTTGATATCAGGAACCTGTTGGCAGGAAAACACTTAACAACTCCTTCCCTCTGACCTCATGCTTTGAACTTACAGAGTGTTCCTCACCAAATTCCTACTAAAATTCACTAGGAATGATGCTGCCTGGAAGAACTGACAACGGTCATCTTAACCACACAATGGCAAAAGAGAGCTCGGAACTGTCAGGCTCCCAGCCCTAGACCAGAAACTTGGAGAGGAGCCAATAAGTGTCAGAGCAAGCACTGAAAATCAAAAGTTCGAAATTTGGCTCTTCATCTCCATCTTTCCACCATGAATCTCCATCAGCTAGTGGTTTTCCCTGCTGCAGTTGTGGTAAAGGAAATAATAATTAGTGGGACACTGTTGTAAAATCATTGAGACCACGTTCCTCATTATATAATTAGAATTATTCATCCAGCTTCACAATTAATTACTCCACGTGGTTAGATGAAATTATTTAATACTATTGCAGTGCCTCAAGGGCTAACAGTACTTTAGCTAGACTAGACACCATACACCTACCTGCAAGATGAAAGTCTTTGCCTCAGAGGGTTAATAGTCTAAATAGCGAGGAAAGGTGAAGGGCTGAAAAGTAGCTAAGGGCATGGGAAGCTGAAATGACACRCCCAAGGCCATATAACAGATCAGAAGTAAAATTGGTGGTAGAAATCAGATTTCAGAATTCCATATTCAGTGCCATGCACGAGGCCATCTTTATGTTAAACAGGCTGTCGTATGGAAATCTCCGTAAGTTCAAATTCTCATGAACTTTTGCAAGTCTAYGTAATGCACATTTTCCTAATTAAAAGTTAAAATTACTAAGCTGAACAAAAGGGAAATGCATTTTCAGATTCTCCATTGTAGAAGGTAACACAAAGTTTCTTCCATTGGCATCAAAACTTTGAATTGAAGTAAAGGTGAAAACGAACAAATCACTAGGAGTGAAACATTACTTGATGATACRTGTTTGTAGTTACATAATAGTAGTTACATAGTGGCAGATATGACTACGCTCAGAATATTTTTCCTGGAGAGGAAGAAAAAATTGCTATTCAAAGTTAACCACATTTTGTTTTGTGTTTTGGGGTTTTTTTTGTTGKTTTTTTTTTAAGAACTTTCCTAATGATACATGTTGGTTTGGACTCTTGCAGAATCACCTTTTCATGATATATAACATAATTACAAATCTAATTGATCTTTGACCTAAATCTGAACAAAATAAGTAGCTAGGTGAGTACTGAGGTTGTGGTTAAGACATTAAAGAATCTTTTCAGCCAGCTAATACAGGTCATACAGCTTTACTTAACCCTGTATTTTTATCGGTTCTGCCTTGAATGCTTTAATGGTGGGAAGATAAAATAAAGATATGATAGAAAAAAAGCTATCCACTTGAGATAGCTGTGAAACACCTGCTAATATGCAAGATGCATAAAACTGAGAAAGAATACTTACTATGCTCCTAAACGTAAATAACTTACCAGCTTCTACAAAACTGGGAGATTTCTTGACAAAGGAATGCAAAAGTTAAAGCAAAACATTAGAAGATATCCATAATAYCTCTGCTTGGGGTTGTAGATCCATGAGAATATGCTTCATTCAAGGCCACTGAAAAATTATAAGTCTTGCAGTAATTGATGGGTGAATTCCCTGGTCCRTTTTAGAAAAGATGATTCTTTCTGCCGTTAAGACTGATGAATTAATTGATTGAAGACATTTTGTTTCCCTACCYATGTCTATGAGGAAGAACTGGAAAAAGAATGGCTGTGGAGAAGGGGATATTTGTTGAATCAATTTTTTTTGAATATTTCAATTTCTTGTTTACTGTTGTTTACCCTAATTTTAAAAAATATTTTTTAAAAATGTGGTGATTGAAATATCTTTTCTAAATATGTAGTCTAATAGTGATGGCCCATTTATGCAAAGTACTGTGTTTTACATAATATATTGGGTAATGTGTACTGAAACAAAATTATGAGACTTTATAATATTATAAAATAAAACCTCTATTAAAAATGTCAGTGGAGGAAATACAATCTGGAGATTAAAATTAAATTGATGAAGAGGTAAATTCAATCTGAATTGTACTAAATAGGATGCACGTGACTGTAAACAAGTTACTGAATCTTTCAGTGCCCTAGTTCCTAGTCTACAAGAAACCACTGTTTGTGGTTTCAAAAACTTCATTGTTTTGTCTTACCTATCCTTGCTTCTCACCTGGACAGCATAGGAGAGCCGTATTGCAACCTGTACACACAATGCCAGCAAAAGCAAAATATCTATGTATAAAGGAAATATTCCCGAGGGTCAGTAGATACACAGGCATCTGAATAGGAAACATGCTTCCCTGAGACAGCTAAACTGCCAGCTACAATGTCTTTGTGGGTAGATTAATTATCTCTCACTGATTGGAAATAATATAAACTTACAATGTAAGTTCAGCCTTTAAAAGATAAACCTAACCAATTCTTGGAAAGAAATGTTATGAGTATCCAGCATGAGAACCATACTACCTGCTTGTYGATAACCATATCATGAATTTTTATATCTGAGGTAGTTTTCTTGTCTCCTTTATAGCACGAGAGAACTGCTACCCCTAGAGAATGATTTCCTGAGTATCATGCTTTGACAGATGCACAAATACATTAAATGAATCATCCTCTGGTGATCTGATATCATACTGTTGACTAAAGGGAGATCTATATGAGATATTTTAAAGATCTAGAATAGAAACAGATGAAGCACACTCTAAAAGTACTCTTTTGTACTAACTGAAAAGGGAACTTAGATGTCTCCACTGTAGAAATGTGGCATACAATTTATATCCACTCAGGACACCCTAGTACTTCACCTGGTATTCAGCAGTCCCTCTCTGAGGGCATGAGTCTCTTAGTGTCAGGGAAAGATCAATCTAGACTTTAGACCCCCAACAGGATGGACATTGGTGCCTGGCAGTCCAGAATGGRGGGAAAGAAGCGTCAAGCCTGTCAACATTTCTTAATGATGCGTAGGGGGTCTGGGGTATGGTCATGGATATTAGGTAGACTGAGAGCTTGTGTTAATACTCAAGGCATCCCTGACTGTAGGGATGCTTGTGAGATGATTGGGTGATTGCATGCCTCTCTTTGTTACCTGACTTCAAGCTGGACTAGCCAACAAGTAGGAGGAAACCTGCATATTGGATGGACCTATACATTAGACAGACCTAGAGGCCACACTGGTATTTGAAGGACTGTGAATATGAGTATTTGTGAAACTAGAGATTGAGGGTGTGTGTGAACTTCAATCCTGATCAGCTGGAGAGGCGGAACAGGACTGGGCTTTCTGTATTTATATTTTACATGAATGTTGGTGTGCATGTGAGTGCTACTAAAGGTAGTGCTGTGCCTGTGGCAGTCTGTGTGGCCAGTCCCCCTGYCTGCATCCTCTGGGAGTGTGTGTGTGTGTCTGTGGGATACACCCTCAGCCTTGCTGCTGGTCAAACCCGCAAAGGGAAACAGCAGTAGCTGAATCTATTGGATGGGGAGGGAGAGAATTCCAGGTTCTGAATGTGCAGCAGGTGGGGATGTAACAGCCAGGAAGAAGGGATCCCGGGCACCTGGATTCTGCTTGATGCGTCGGCTTTCTCACATCCTTAACAGTGGAGGCAATACAAGCACTTTCCTGAAACTTCATCGCATTTCAGAGGCCAAAAACTGGAAGGCTAACCATTGCAATGTTAATTTTTCAGATGTTTCATTTTTTATCATATATTTCCATATTACTCTGTATGTCTTCCTATGTGTTCTATAAATCACAGCTTCCCTCCCCCCCACTCCAAGTTCATTGGCAACAGCAGAAAGACTCCTAGAAATATAAAAAATAATAACCACCTTTCTTCTTTCTCTGTAGCGTAAGAAGCAGAAATTTACTGCAAAATAACACAGCTTCAAGAGGAAGGCAGGAAATACCCATCTCCTTATTACTCCCCTTTCCTGTTCCTTTCACCCCCATTTTGGGGTAGCCTCCAGCTGTATGCTTGAAAATTAATCTGAACCCACACAGTTTCAGATATTTACACTTTAAATAAAGTAGCCAAATTTGTGTTTTGGGAGAAAAACGATCACTGTTTTGTCAGATTTCCAGAGCATGCTATCTGGTCTGATAGCAACTTGGGCAAAGCAACTGGTTGTGAGCTGAGTGCTAAAATGTCTCTATGAAGACGAAGTCAGATCTAGTCTCAAAACCTTCCCAGGTGCAATCAGGAGGACTTTGATATAAAATGAGAAACTAAAGGCTGAATGGACATGGGCCAGAGGTTTTCCAGTCCTCTGTTTTGGACTTGTGGTATCTAAATCCTATCTTGGTGTCAATTTGGGAGCCTAAGTCACCTTGAGACTAACCCTTGAGTCTAATCCTTGATCTAATTCTTGTTTACATCCCTTATCCAGGTTCTTCAGTGCTAGTTATCACCCTTGCTAGCAGGCTCAGGAAAGAGAGTTAGGACTGACTCACGGGATTTGTGCAATCCTTTTGGTTTGCATGAAGTAGTATTGGATGGATACAATATCTAAGCCTGAGAAGAGGTAAGGAAAACAGCAGACTTACTATAGCTGCCATACATTTGGAAAGCAAAGGTAATTCTAAAAAGGTTTGAGCAGCATACGTTTCTCAAGGAAGTTTGCTGTCTTTTCTCTATACCAATTGTTTGATGAATATAAAGAACRCATCATTCTTTAAGGCTGTGAATAAAGTGCCTTTCTCAAAGCACTTACTTCTGCCCATGCGGCCCTTTCACTGTAATGGCAAAGTCAGTGTTTTTGTTCAAGATTTTTTAACTGATCTGTTTTATCAAGGGGATAGTGCATGTATACAGCCAAGCCTTGCCACTTCCTTTGTAACCTCTCTCTGGTTTCCACCTTTTTATCCTGTACTGAAGAGTAGCTTAAGGAGAAGCAGAGGTCAGTCCAGATTTCACAAATCAATATTTCACTTAGCAATACAGACATGGATCAGAAAAATAGTTGTATCCCAGMAAAGGAAATCAGGGCTTTATCCTTCCCCCATTGGAATCATATTCAGCAAAAAAACATGAGTCAAACTCCAGAGCCAGGATTTGGAGATACAAGCTACCTTCCATCAAGTAAGTCACTTTCCTTTGATTATGCAGTGAACTTGTGCTTAAAGCATCTTCTGAAATGAYATTGTCATAACCTAGTTCCCAGCTCGTATACCTGCCTTGGAAAGGGGACCTGAGCAGAAGGTTTACTGGGTTTTTGCAAGTCTGAAAAAGAAGGGAGCACTAAGAAAATGATGGGAATTRTGTGCACTGCCTAAAAGTGTCCCTTTTCAACTCATGCCCCTTCCATTTCGCCTATTCRGAGCTCTAGAACCATTAGATCTTCACTGACATTTCCATGGCTAAATTTTAAATGAAACRCATTCTTATGGGGGATGCTTTTCTAATACAGACAAGTCACATTCCTGTTCTCAATACTATGAGGCTTTCAAGAACTTTTTTCTCTTTTTGAAATGCACTTTGCAGCTGCTCCCTCTTTACTGTGGATTGAAGCAATATCCTGTGTCAAATTAACTCTGAGACTAGAAAAGTACAGATTTTGTGCTGGTTTGCTCTGCCATCTCTTGATTTCAAAGTCTGGCTTTTAGTTAAGCATTAAGTTTTGGTATCTGTTGATGAAAAAATAGGCACAGACAGTCAGATTTGGACATATTTGGAGTTTATTGCCTTGCTTTTCTAAAYCATGATTTTCTAAAAAAGCCATTCCGTCTTGGTTGTATAACCAAGTAGACAGAAACACAACATTGACTACCTTTCCCTCCTCTTTCAAAACTACAGTGCAAAACAAGGAGTTATAATGTGACCCTTATGAAAAAGGCAAAAGAAAATTCAGATTTTTCATCTGAACTGCAGCCACACTGCTGAACGCTGAGGAGTTCACTAACTCAGTTTAAGGAGGAGAAAAAAGTAATGCTTGAGTTGAAGAAGTCATAAGAAAATTCATGCTATGAGACCTGTTAGCAAGTTTCCATCTCACAGACTTCCAGGAATATGAAAGTTGCTGTACATTTGTAAGCAACTCTGATTATTTTCAAGACTTCACTTCAGCTATTGGGTTATCTGGTTTTCCACAGTGTGTCCCAGTGTATCAGGTTTCTGTGCAATTATAAATTACTAATTTGTATACCAATGACAAATATTAAACTGCAATACACAAAATATTCCCAAACTCAGATACCAAAAAGAAAGCAAGATTTCACCATTAAATTGGAATAAAAACCCAACCAGAAAGCTTTAATTTGCAGTCTCCCACCAAGGCTAACTCCCCAGAAATTTTTTTKTTTGTTTGTTTGTTTATTTAAATCTGTGTGTTAATATGACCTCTGTTTCTATTGTATTTGGGTCTCTATGTATGGTTACATCTGAGTAAGGATGAACCCAACAGTCATTCAAGGAACTAAGAAATCTGCCGCATAGTCAGCTGATATGTGGTTCTTTTTCAAGACTCACAGGGTAAAATCATCTCTGCAAATGTTCAGAAATACTCAGCTATTTTGAATCGTCATAATGTTTCTATGATAGAAATCTCTGATTAGATCCAACAAGTGTCTAAATGATGAAACAAAACCTCATTTTTCTTAAAAAATGGCTTTGCTCCAAATAGGTCAGTGGAACTCTGTTAATATCTACCAATTCTAGATCTTATTCAAAGACCTATTTTCCTATTTTTCTTTGGGAGTTATTTGGAAGTGAGATATCAAATTGTGCAGAAATGCATCCTGAGGTATCAAAGCATTTATCYTTACTTTCCTTGGTATATCTGCAGAAAGCGCTGCTGCACAGGATAAACCAGAAATATCCAAGTAAAGCTTAAAATTTTTTTTTAGTAATATATAGAAAATTCTCATTAACATCAGGCTCTTATCTTGAGGAGGTTTAGAAAGTCAGTGGAAAAAGGACCTCAGTATGTTCAGGGGGGTCCAACACTTAACAGCATTATTATAAACTACTTGGGAAAAAAAAAAAAAAAGATAAATGTCAGAAAAACATAGCAGATCCTTAGGGTCCAATCCCAAACCCCACTGAAATCAGTGAAAACATTTCTATGGATCTAGTTATTTTCATTGAATTAGTGTTAAGGTTCACGTTCATTTTAGTTAACATTATASATGCAGAAGTTGGCTGTTCTAAGACACTTGGTTTAGCTTTGTCTGCAGTGAATGGAGAAAGCTAAATGCTAGATTAGATTTCTAAGATATATGGAGTATCTTTTGGGAGTGCTCATCTTTCTGTTTTGACTTTAAATGGGGCACAAATAATAAGTTTTAACTAGACAGCTGGCATGTGGATGGCTGAAACTGAGGTAAGGCCAACTGTAACTGATAAATAAAAGATACAGGCAGCATAGGCAAGGACTTACTTTAATTCTACTGCAGACCATCTGAAACTATATACAAACTAAGGACTCCCATTTCAGCTACCCTTGCACTGATTTAGCAGTATCTTCACAAATTGGACACTGGGATTAATTTGAACCATTGCCGAGAATGGGATCTACTTTGCCAGTGTGGGATCTGATTTTGTCTGCCATGCATATGTGAACTCTCAAAATGATGAAAACAAATATATTATTTGGAATCTGCTCAGAGACCAATATGAAGGAAGCAGCACAATAGCCATGCCAAACCCTGAAGAAGCAATACATTTCTCATTCACTACCCAAGACAATTCTTGCAGAAACTAGGGAGAAAGCATAAATTAAAGCACTTCTGAACGAACTAACATGCCTTAAGTCACTTCAGAAGACAGACAGCATGTCTTTGAAATACCCATCTCCAACTCTTCAATTTCTCTTTTGTCTCTTATCTTTCTGCTCCTATGCCCAACCTTTCATAATTATGGCTAAATATAGAGAATTTAAAGAAAACCTTAATTGAAGGTCAATCCCCAACAGTTAAATTCAAGAGTTCCCTTTGACAGAAAAAGCAAAAGATGCTTAGAGGTAAAACACATAAAATATTGATTAATTTTCAGAGTCTGTTTGATGAGAAAAAGGCAAATGCAGTTCTCTTCAAACTTCTTTTTATTTGTTTGCCGTTCTTTTGAATGCCTTCAGCTTAGAAATAGTCCATGATGGATAAATGGAACAATGATACTTACCACACTCTTAATGTATGGGTGGAGTGTACAGTTTATAATAGCTGCAGTGAATGCTGACCACATTGCAACCAAATGAGGAGCGATTACAATCAAATTTCACAGAAGTGAAATTCATTCAAAGAATATAAACCCCTGAACAAACCACAGAGTTAAGGCCACCTAGATTTTACCAAACTGAATTAGACTATATTTTTATAACGACCCAAGAAAAATCAGTGATTGTAATCACCATAATACTAATTTCTGATGATTTCTGAACCATTATTACAGTTTTTTGATCATATTATTTATAAACATTAATAACRTCCTCAGTGGCACCAAAACCAGTATGTGTGTTAATGGATTAGAAACTGTGTACCTCTGTAATACAAATTAATCATATTTGTTGAAAAAAAAAAACAAAACAAAACACTGAGTTACATAGAATGCTTCTGCAGAAAATATTGCAAACATATAAATGTGGGTGTTAGGAACAAATATGGAACTGAGAAAGTTAAATGAGGGAAAAACAGGAAAGGAAAACATCGTTAACCAGAATTATACTCAGAGAGGATGACTGTGAATGAACATGCCTTAGTCCTGCAACATACTTGAAATTATCATCAGAAAATTACAAGCTACTATCTGTATGTACTAGTTATTTAACCAATTCTTTGTGTTTAGTGCTTAAGTTTTTGAAGAATTCAGAAGTATTCTTTAACACATTTCTTTAGTGATGTGCAATGCTGAATGTGCCAAAGAAGGAGAATTATTTTTCTGCTCATGACAGAGAGGACCAGAAAATGTCCCATAGCAAAGGCAATATTCTGACCTATATGAAATGTTCCTTTACTGGTCTGAAAGCCTAGAGGAGGGCCAAGGGCAGAGACTGATATGTCAGTGGTCATACAATGCTTATTTACATCAGCAGATCTAGTCAGGGGTTTTAGAGACACATTTTGCTTTTCCTCTGAAGATGACTTCAGTAACTTTCCTAATATTATTCCCATTCTTCATATGTTTCTCCACTTTTTTGGCACTGCTTATACATTGATCTAGAAAGGATAGTGTAACCACTCTGACGGTACAGACTGAATGGAAGCTTTGGGTCACCTTTATGCATCAGGCTTGTGATGGCAATGGCTTTCTTCTATGGGACTATGACCTTGGTTTGCAGAGAAGAACATGCAAAAGTACCTGGGTGATCCGGAAGATTTTAACCACTGGGGAGCTTCACTTATTGCTAGAAGCAGTCATTCGTCTTCCATTTCTACTCCTGCTATAACGTGATCATGGGAACAGTGGTTTGCTAGATGTCCTCTGAGGATTTCCCCATGGACTACTACATTAATCTCTCTCTGGTCCTCAGGACAGAGTTTATTCCACTCCTTGGTAAATTTGGAATGTTTTCAATTTTCATGGTATTCAAATATATCTCTAAAGTGATGCAGAACCTGAACATGTCTGAAAATTAGCCATAGCTTTTTTCAGGCTCTATGTGAAGTTTTTTCTCATTTTTCCACCTGTGGAAACAGGGAAAAGTGTTCAGGACACATGCTCAAAATTCCTGGCTCCTTAGGAAAGTCACAGATCAAATCCCAAGATGAGTAAGCTCTGAGTACTGTGGAATACCTGAATGTAGTAAACATTATCTAGTAATTATCTCAAGCAAAAATATTTAAAATTATTTAAAGATGACCAACCTCTTCACCATAGTGGTATACATAATGTATTAAACCTCAGCTTCCAAATCTGTAATATAAATACTATACTAACATTATTTCAATTACAGTTTTAAACTGTCAGTTTACAATCCTAACTCCCTTTATAAAATAGTGGTCCACTAAGACTGTCTATTTCTACCATCAGGGTTTAAACTTACCTCCTTTACTGCAAGAGGAAGGAATCCTATGGAGTCCTGTTTTTTATTTTTCAGATGAGAAGATGGTAGTGAGAAACATGCTTGCGTACTGGCAAGTTACTCAAAACACGTCTAGGAAAAAAAAGTTTSTCAGAGTAACTTTAGGAAGTTTTTGTAAATATGTTTTATTCTTATTCACAATGGAGACCCTTCACAGTRTTTTCGGGCCTATCATTTCAATGGTAGACTGCTTGGACTGCTGCTTCCAGTAGGAACATCTTGTTCTACTATACTGGGTGAATATCTACTGACTCGGATTCCCAAGAGCCCTATTTCTGGCAATCAAGTTTTGCTGCAAATGTATACAAATGTATAAAATGGCTAACTATTTAAATATCCAAGCAGTAAATTATGTTTTGCCAGTCTAATATTTATCACTAAGAAATTAAGTCACAGCCATCCTACCATCTGAAAGTGACTTTTCTGAGCAGTAATTGCATTTCTTGGACAACCTGTGACTCAAGGAGCTTTTCGGTGTAGATTCAAGCCCTGTTTTGGTATCGTGCCTGAGTGAATGCAACATGAAAAACCCAGCAACTTCCCATCAATTGATACACAGTCACAGGGAAAAGAAAAAAAAAATCTGTTCTCTCACTATCTGCATATTTAACAAACAGATTTTGTTTTCTACATTGTTGCAGATTAATATACCACCTAGCAGATAAACAGATTAAGTCTTTCGTATTAACAACCTGTAGAGAAATCTTTTCCTGCTAGGCAAACAACAAAGGTCCTGAGACTTGTCATTCACAAGGTATAAATAAAGTGAAAATAATTAGCAACCCAGACTCCTCTCGGACACAAGAGATGCTCAAGAACTCACAAGACAAAAATAATTTTCCGACTTTGGGAATTACAGTGCCATTCCTTCTAGGTACTTATTGTTTTCTATCAAAACCAAACCAGGTTCTTTGTCCTATGCTGCTGCTGTTACTGCTACTACTACTATTACTACTACTACTACTAGATAGTAGAAACCTTAAAATTTTGGTCTCCTTTTATTCACTATCAGTTCTTATCTTTTTAAATTTTCTTAATTATTCTCACCTTAATACGCTTTCTGTCTTGACATGTACCTGGAAATTATACTTTATGCATATGCTCCATTCCATCCCTCTGAATACTCTTGTAGTCCCTTCTGTACCTGTTCCAGCTTGAGTCCCTTCATTAAGTCCATAGGCATAAGAAATTGCTCGCAGTATTCCCAATAAGATCTTACCAGTGCCTTGTACTGTAACATTAAAAATTCAATTTCTGTATGAAATGGAAAAAAAAAAAAATCTGATCCATTCTAGAACTATGTTAGGCTTTTCGTGGCTTCATCAGACAGGTATCATAGTCATCCTGTGATCAACATATATGTAAAGATCTTCTCCATCCTCACTACTCCCAGGGACAACAAAAACTCTTTACTTTCATTTCCATTTATTTTCTTCTAGTCGCTAAGGTCTACTGTTTTATGAGGATTTATCAATTCTCAGTATCCACTTAAAAGTTTCAGATGAATGTGTAACTGCAAACTTAAAAAAAAAAAGAAATAAAAATTAAAATTGTCCTTACCTTTAGCCAAAGCAGCCTAACATTGGAGGCAGAATCATATGAAAAATACTACCAATCTAATATACACCAACTTTTCAAAATGTATTCTTCCTGGGGCCAGTGGCATATCACAAGTGCAAAATATATAGGCAACCGAAGAATTTTTCCTGTGCTGAGAGCTAAGATGTGTTATTTAATCCTGTCTCTATTATTTAATGGTAATGTAGTGGTCCTGCAGCCACTGCATGCATCTTCTTTATGCAAGTTTTTCAGTGGAAAAGTTTATCTGATTTGTTTTTAAGAATCAGAAACATTATCTACTTCATGCTAGATGTAGACTTTCATAGCATTGCTATGTAGGAAGCTGCACTAAAGCAGAAATAACAACTGGGAACTGTGTCACAACTGAACCTAGAAATGAAGCTTGAATGAAAGGACTTATTTTCCATTTGCAGAAAATAAATGAATTGTTTTAGGACCAAGATAATAAATAGAAAGTCATTGCTTCAAATATTTCTAATGAGTAGAATTGAGTGGAGATTTTGCCTGAAAAGTGTGAACTGAAAGAAAACAGAAAGAAAAAAAATCTCATTTTAAAGTTTGAGCTATAACATCATCTCTGGAGGTGGGTAAGGTGCTGGCCTCTTGACTCCAGTCATTACACAGAGGGGAGAGAGAAAAGCCAACTACTGACTGAGAGCAGGAAATATGATGGCCCTCCTACAGAGTAAGAAAGACTAAGAGGATTGTGCGATCAGACAGCCCCTAGGAAGCTGCTTTTAGAACTGTCTACACAAAATTAAAAAGGTTTAAAAAAAAAAAAAAGAAAAAAAGCCCTGTTGCTGTCCTGACAAACCTTAAAAAGGGTGTATATGATCCATGCAGTCAGCAGTCTTGGGAGCAAATGCTTCTGCTTTAGTAATGGGTCACAGCTGGTTTCAGCAACGTACTGAAAGCTTCAAGTTTGGCATGACCGAGCATTTACCCAGCTTTAAGCAGAGGCGTTTGACACTTGTGATGGCAAACTTGGATGGATTAAATGTATACTTTGAATACAGCAGCAGCAACAAAAAAATCTATGAGAGCAAACAAATAAAACTTGTTTGCTGGACAAAGCAGGACTGGATGAAACTCTTCATCTAAACAAGGGAGGAGGATGCAGAGTGGAGGGGAGATACGATGTGCAGAAATATAAAGCTCATGTCCTAATCTTGGCCTGAATCTATTTTTTTCTGCACAGAATTTCTTATTGCAAATCCATAWCAAATAAATAAGAAAGATGGGGTAACAAGTTAGGATAACAGAAAGTATTTGCTAGAAAGCAGTTCTAAACTTCAGTAGGAAGAGGTCAGTTCCTAATCCAGTTTGGATTAGGACACAGATTTTCATCTTTAAAAGTCCCGTATTCTGGGGAAATTCATGACAAGCAGGAGAGGATTATTTTCACTAAACTTCTTTAAAGACTCTACCGAGGTTTTGCTGAAAGAATGTGCCATAAAGAAGTCAGACAATTTGAGTTGCAGTGTGAAATAATATTTACAGTTATTACTTATTTCTCTCATTGTATTAAACACTTCACAATCACCAACTAAGAAGAAAATTTTTCACGTCGCTTTCATTGTAAATGTAGGGTGATAAAAAAACCCTGAATTCAAGAAATTAATGATGGAAACTTGAGTTCACAAGGACACAGCATGAAAGTAGCATCATGTTTTATTCTAATGTTGCCACCAATTATTTAATTTTGACCTCATATGAAGAATAGGAAGCCGTTTGAACCCACCCTTAGCCTTGGGAGCAAAAGTGATCTCCACYGCAGTGACATTCACAACTTTCAAGATGGTGCAGAATTGTTTGGAAAACTTTATATTAAATATGTAAGTTGGTATGCACATTCTTCAAAAAGATGGACTTCAGTAATGCATGTTTCTCCATTGCCTTATAATTAATTGATTCTATTTCAGCAACATATATAACTTCTAACAGAGATGGAGGCCCCAGGTGAACAAGACACCTTGCAAATGTCTAATGAGTGACTATCCCAGACCTGAACAGTTTATCATCAAAATAGAAAACAACACCAAGGTTTCAGTCATTTTCCAGAGCAGAAAAATAAAGTGATCATTCCCTACAATTTCTTACGTCCTTGATAACACATGTAGAGATTCATCATTCTCATCTGCTTGCTAATTTTAGCAGGAAACAACTATGGACAGTAAGTGATGAATGCTAAATATTGACATTTGCTTCCTTTGCCACCTAAAAGGTTCACTATGACAGATTGCTGCTTGCCTCACATACTCTTAAATGTGGTCCCAAGTAAGAAAATGGCAGGAAAAAAGGAAACACATGGACACTTCTGAAAACAACCTTTGTTTGACGTCAACCTTACCTGAAATAAAAAAAATATTTTCCTTCCTTCCTTCCTTCCTTCCTTCCTTCCTTCCTTCCTTCCTCTTCTTTCCTTCCTTCCCCTTCCTTCCTTCCTTCCCTCCTTCCCTTCTTTCTTTCTTCCCTTCTTTCTTTCTTCCTTCCTTTCTTTCTTTTTCTTTTCCTTTCCTTTCNTTCTTTTCTTTTCTTTTCTTTTCTTTTCTTTTCTTTTCTTTTCTTTTCTTTTCTTTTCTTTTCTTTTCTTTTCTTTTCTTTTCTTTTCTTTCTTCCTTCCCTCATTAACTCCCATCCAAATGCATGCCTGTGCCTCTTCTGGTCTCCTGCAGTGACAGGAAACTGAAGAAAATTGATGCACTAACAGTTCTAATATGACATTCGAAAAGTGACTTTTTGATTTTCAATTAACCTTGCACAAAGAGGAAATATTGAAATTCACCCCTTTGTTCTTGGCTGTGTATGTTAGCCAGGCTAGTGTTGGTAGGAGTGAACAAGAGAGGTTGGGCTGGGGAGGGGGAAATTGGCACCACGTTCAAGCACTCCACTGCTATTTGCACAAAACGAGACAAGACTACCCTGCAGTAATTACTCTCTGAAGGGGGAAACAGGTAGGAGAGAGAGTGCTCTTGTCATTTGTTTGACTTAATTGTATGCTTTTATGAGCCGTCTGGCTGGAAGGATTAAAGTTACTTTTAATAACACTTCCTTTCAAAAGAATTTGATTTGAGATTTCCCAGCAGGGCTGCCTACCAACCAGCAGGACCCTTTTCTTCCTTCCAGTCCCCTGTTCCTTCAGCATTCCCCTCTCCTCCCCCTCTTCTTCCCTCCGTGAACACTGGCATTGTTCTATTTGTCTAAGAGAAGCCAGGCTGGATAATGCAGTATAAAGTCAATTTTGTATATATGCTTAAATAAATAAATAAATAAATAAGGCTAAGAAAATGTATGAATAAGAACAGCCTTTCCTAAGACGCTAGGCATAGAAAAAGTGAGCCATTGCCATATAGTCTGGTTTTCCTTCAGTTAGCTTAGAGAAAATGGCATTACAAGAGAGAAAAGGTTTATTAGATACCTACAGAGCAGGCTACAGAATGGGTCAAGAGTATTTGTACAAAGAATTTTTGTTTTTAGAAAATAAAAAAGTAAAGTTGGTCAAAGTGAAACAAATTTTGGGGTACATATGAAAGAGTCTGGAGAATAATTTCTTGGTGTCATGGGGAAATACTTCTTAGATGTAAGTTTTCAAAGCTATTTGGTGGGTCCACATGTTAATGCACTTTAGTTTATAACTTACATCATCCAACAATAAAGAAAAAAAAAAGTATATATAAAGAAAAACAAAACAAGAAGCATGGTCATGGATTGTGGGAATTAAAGTGTCTGTTTTCCTAGCATATCATCCAGGATCCTCCATCTGTGAATAATTTGGGTTAATGTGATATTAACAGTCTATATCCAGCAAACTGTGGACTGATAGATGAGGATAGGCCAGTTAAATATCTGTTCCCTCATTAAGTGTGCACTTTTAAACGATTATTTAAGAGTTGTTGTAGGAAATACTATACACTTGAACAGTAAAACCCACAAACTGTAAGTTTGTGGTTTTCTATTAGTATTATTTCTTTTGCATTTCTAACAATCACAGCCTAAATTTTTGTTTTGTTTGTTTTCCTTGTGGCTTAGAAGAAACAAGTAAAAATAAAATCAGATCGTTTCACAGGAAAATAGTTCCTCTTTTCCCTAAAGAAGATCCCCTAAGATCCTTAAACTTGATATTTTTTACAATTTCACTGTCTATTTTCATAGCCATTTACAAACTCTGTCCATCATTTACACACTTTCTATGCATTATGCTAAAATGTATGAGCATCCCTTCTATAATACCACCAGAATCAGTCTTGTTTGATTTTTCAACTATCTGGGAAAGACGACTGATTTTTGCTAATATTTTAAGGTACCTGATGTCAAACTCCTAGCTTGCAAACATTTCACACCTGACACATTAATGCATTGCAGGTCAATTGCTCTTCTGATTCCATTAAAAGGAAAAAGATGCCCTTTCGTACATGAATGTAAATCATAATATACTTAATTCACTCTCACATCCAAAGTCCAAAGTCCAAACCATTTTTATGTCTGCAGCAGTAACTAACAAAAAATTTATCTAACATTCCTGAAACCTGAACTGATTTCCAGTCATGCATCTCCATGGCCATTAGCAAGAACAGTCTTTGGATATTTAACATATACTTGAATATAATGAACAGTATCCAATATGTAAATGATTGTGACACCAACCTTATGTGTCAAAAATGTCTGTGCCTCATCATGACCATTGTTTGGAAGTTGTTTGTTCTATAGCTGTAGTGAGCTCTGTTCTTCAGGTGACTGAAGAAACTCCACTTGACAATAGCTTAATTCCCCCCTTCTGACCTGCTACACTATGTATATATTAATTAGGCAAAGAGAGAAAAGAGAAATTGAACTTAGGTCATTAATTTCTGAATTAAATGGTTTTGGCATTGCTTTATTTTCAATGGGCTTATTTGCTCATCTACTTCATGAAAAACTTAAAAGATTTTAGGGATAAAGAGGTGAATATCACATTATCTGCATATTTTTGCATTCTTTTCTCTCTTGAAAATCTTCAGAAGATGGGAAGTGTACTTCCTTCACAGGTCTAATCAAATACATATTTTACTTAGGAAAAGGTCTTTTTTGCTGTTTTCACCATTCTTTGTATGTGAAAGTTTAAACTGATGTCCTGTATAGAACAAACATAATAATTTCCTATAATTAGGTTTGCGTTTTAACACAAAGTCCCTCTTTGAGTAGTGGAGGATGGTTAGTGTCTCTGAATGCTACCAGAAATAGTTACTGTCTGCATAACTTCAGGCAACTGAGTAGGGTGGACAGAAGCTCCTTTTAAATTGTCTTGGTAGGAGATAAAGTTACTTCAGGAGGTCACCTCATTCAACACAAAAAGTTTTAATCTCAGATAGCAAACTGAACCCTGTAACCAGTCTTTTTTCTGCAAACAGAGAGGGTGAGGTTAGAAATTTGGAAAACCTGCATGCCAGTATATTTGTACACATTTATACATTTTCCATGGAACCTTTATTAAACAAACACAATTATTTGCATCTCTAAGTGTCCTGGATACATTAACAGTATGGTTTGAACCCTGACTGAACAATGCTCTCACATGAACTACCTCTGTAGGAAATTAATAAGTAATAAACAGAGAGATAAACAACAATAGTGGGTAGTTTCTTCCCCTATCTAGGTAATAGCTATTTTTTTTTTTTTTTTTAACTGAGACAATAACAGCTAATGTAATATTTGCTTTTGAAAATATCACCTGGGTTATCTCCCCAATCTTGGAAGGATGTGGAATTTTGAGGAACTATGTGGAAAAACTGAATGGATTTAAATCTATCATGTTTAAAAAATATTTCTGCGTTTTCCAAGTGGAAATACCTGAGAAATGACAACTCACTGCTAACCTCACAGAAAACAGAATATCTTATGTGAGTGACCTTTAAGGATACAGCTTATAAAAAGTGGTCAGATGACTAAAAATGGATTGTTCTATAAAAACAGTAGTCAACAACAAGCTGTAAAGTCTATCTAGCAAAATTAAGAAGTGGAAGAAAAGTGAAATAAGATTGGGTCATACACAGGCTTTATCCTCTAATTCCCAGATTTTGCAGGCACTATTTTCTAAAATCTCTGAAGATCATAACACACTCCCCTTCCCTTTTTAGGATAATGTTGTGTGATAACTTTTAACAATACTACCATTTCATTTGTATTTATAATCCCAGTCCAAGAGAGCCCAGCATCATTTGAGTGTTGCTTTCACCAAAAAATGAACATTCAACTCCTGTTAGATGCTCTTATTTGTGCATTATAAGTGATCAAGGACTGAACCAGTCTTCATAGCTTTTGTTAAGATTTCTACCCTTTAAAAAAACAACAAAAAAACCAACTAAAAAACAACCCAAAAAACCCCTCAGTATCTTTTGCAAACCTCATTATTTCTTAAGACAAGACAGATGCTGTAAAAAGGCAGCAAATATATAAACTGTTTCTTTCTTCTATAACTGCAGTTAAATAGGATGAAAGTTCTTTGTCTTGCTCTCTTTCTCTAACCTCGTGCTGCAGGTCACTACAGTAATGATCTCTCACAGCTGGTTCCCTCATTAAGCTCCTTAGTGATTATATCTTACTCGTTCTCTTATGTAAAAACCAAAAGTTAGACACATGATGAAATAACCTCTTGATTCATATTCACATACACGTAGAGTTCAAGTATGACACATGTAACTTTATAGGAGATTTAGAAACAGTATCAGAAATGAATCCTACTGACAATTTCATCAAAGCTGAATAGTCCCAAGGATTTCCATGCTGAATCACAGCTTTGTTTAGTGTTAGAAATGTTTTTTCCTTATTAGTGAATCTATAAAAATATTCTTGATCATTTCCATCTGAAAAAAAATCAATATCCCTGTTTGTAGTTTGCTATATTAATACTTGGGACTTTATGAGCTCCTGAAGTCTGGTGGTATGCTGGTGGTATGGTGGTATGGTTCAAGAACTGATGGCATTGACAAAACAGATTTCTTTACTGCTGCCTACTCATTACCAGTCCTGAAGCCTGAGTGGTTTTCCAGTATGCTTTCTTCTATTTACTTGAATGTCATCTTCTGTTCTTTTTTTTTTCCTGTTTTTTTTTAAATTATTTTTACATCCCTGAATTGTTATGTTCTATAGGCACTCTGCTTCTTTCCTAATTAAATGTCCACATTTTAATGTCTTCTCTTAACGTTGTGAATAAGTTTACTTATAACACACTTCTGTAGAATCAAACCGCTAAATGCAACCAGTATGTTGTTGGAATTTTTTTTTTTTTTTTTTTTTTTTTTTTTTAACAAAACATTTTTTTTTTTTTTTTTTTTTTTTTTTTTCTTTCTTCTCTGAACTCCAGCTCTTGGTGAAATTATATTCAAATGTCCAACTTTTGTTTTCAAGCACATTCCTTTCTTCTTCCATGTCTTGTTAGTCATGGCTGGGCCTATATTCCTTCAAATATGCCAATAACTTGAATTAGTTTGATAATGACTAATCCTAGGTAGAGCTGCATGAAAACAGTGTAGCATCCATGAATTTGTGATTCAGCAACACAATCAAAACAGTTAAGTCTCACATATTTATTTTGTAATGTAATATGTGCACAGCTTTTCGAACATGTGCTCTATAGTGTTGCATCTCCTAGTCTTGGTCTCAGGCCAATGGTGTTTCTTTGTCTGAAAAGTTTGAGCTGAATCAGTTCAGCCAGTTCCGAGTTATGTGTGTAAGAAAAAATACAATGATGTTTCCATATGTTCCATTTGGGATTATTGCACTTGACTAACTCCAAATGGCTGAAACTGGAAACATCAAACTTAGCAAGCCTATAACACTCATCAAGAAAGGACAGACAACAAAGCCTCAAAAGAAACAAGWTTTAAAGTTATGAATATTTAAATTTGGCATATTTACAAATGCATACAGACCATTTTTCATTCTGTTTTTCATGGTGCCCCCAGGCTAACACCATTTAGTATACTACTAAATGTATACTACTCAGTATACTGAGTGCACATCAAGTCCCTTTAGATTTAAATTACCTTAACTGCTCAAAGTTTTACAGTGATAAGCAACCCAGCTTTTCAAGATCTGTTGGGCAAGACAGTTTCTCTTACGCCTGTTGGGCACAAACTTGGACTTCCTAGGAGGAAGGGGGCAACTCATCTTCACTAGCATTGTAATTTAAACCTTGAAGAGATGCACAAGAAAGTTTTTGCGAATTTGCCATAAAAGGAGGTGTACAATAGTTACACCTTGGGTAGTCAGCAGCATAACAATGAATCTTTCTTGAAATGTATTTGGTGTTGGCTACTCAAATTTAAAATCACATTTTGACTGTTCAGGCACTTACAGTAACATACAGAAACACATTTTTAGCTCTAGTTGTAACTTTACACGTCTGATGTTTTCCATAAACACATGAAGGCACCGTTACTTTTCCCTTTCCCCTCAATGTTTAGAAAGTTAAGGAACTTTCAGGGAGATTAAGGAGAGCAAGCAAGAAACTATCTATGAGACTCACTGAGACTATTTATACAATTAAAAATTAGGCAGTTAAACCTAAGCTGGCCACCCTGGTTTGGCTTTACAGTCAGCAGCAAGAAATAGCCAGTTTAAGAGAATGATTCATCTCATCCCATGATAGACTCTAAAATAAGGTGGATGAATCCTTCAAAAGGTGCTTATTTTCTCTGTGGACAATAAATTTTATATTTTTAGACATGTATATTCATATATATATGAATTTTATACAAGATGCATTGATGTACAAAGGAAACTCAGTAGTTGGCTGACAATTAAAAGGCTACATATTTGATATTTAAAGTTAGGTGAGCTAAGTACCAGTATTAACACTTGGTGGCTTCACTACAGTATAAAGATGAGGTTTGTTTTGTGCTGTGTTCTGTATCAGACAACAATGTTTGATATCATCGTTGAGTGAGCAGAAACGTGAATGGGTAAAAGTATTCAGTGGAATCCATTCCTGTAGAGAAGACTATGGCTTAAGTCTATGTCTTCACAGTGATCTTCATAATGATCTTCAGCTAACTGCAAGTCAGGTCCTGACACCTTTGTCACATCCAATACAAATGATTCAGGGGATAGGTTAAACATCTTTCTAGGTCTTTTGAAACCTTTCTGCAGAGCTGACTATCTCCCACTGAATTGCAGCCAAACAGTATTGATGATTCCTCTTTGACACGCATCCTTTTGCCCCATATGTCTTTTTGTTATGTTCAAAAGGGGTTAAGTTAGACTCATCTGAACCTTAATTTGTCCCTAATATGTCCAGTTCTCAGCCCTTATGTCACACCTGATTATGAGCAGAATTGTCATAAAGTTATAAAGTTGTTTTCCATTAATACTCTTTTAATGTTGAACGGAGATAAGTGTACATCTTTTTCTTTTCTTTTTTTTTTTTTTTTTTTTTCCCCTACTGCTATAGGATTGAAACCTTGAATACTGTGTTCAGTTTTGGGCCCCTCACTACAAGAAGGACGTTGAGGTGCTGGAGCGTGTCCAGAGAAGGGCAACGAAGCTGGTGAAGGGTGTGGAGAACAAGTCCTGTGAGGAGTGGCTGAGGGAACTGGGACTGTTTAGCCTGGAGAAGAGGAGGCTGAGGGGAGACCTTATCGCGCTCTACCACTACCTGAAAGGAGGTTGTAGCGAGGTGGGTGTTGGTATCTTCTCTCAAGTAACTAGCGATAGGACGAGAGGAAATGGCCTCAAGTTGCTCCAGGGGAGGTTTAGATTGGACATTAGGAAAAATTTCTTTACTGAAAGAGTGGTTAAACATTGGACCAGGCTGCCCAGGGAAGTGGTTGAGTCACCATCCCTGGAAGTATTTAAGAGATGTGTAAATGAGGTGCTTAGGGACATGGTTTAGTGGGCATGGTGGTGTTGGGTTGATGGTTGGACTCGAAGATCTTAGAGGTCTTTTCCAACCTTAATGATTCTATGATTCTATGATTCTATGAAATGATTAACATAACAAAACTCACACATGAAATCATAGAAGTTACTTCAGTAGCCATGGGGCTACTCCAGTGCAGAGCATCCCCCTCAGTTATGCTTTCTGCAGAGAGTTTTAAGCCATTTCCTTAAATGACTCTTCCACAGGACCTGAAGGAGCTGAGCAGTTTCCGGACAGGACTGCTGGTTTTAGCCACAGGCAAAGTTGGTAATTTCCTAAGGCGGCAGATTGCTGATGGGAATAATGTAATTATGGTATTATTCTCTGTTTTGTTGGCATAATGAAAAGGCAGGTCTGTTGTTACTGCCACTGAGGGAGGAGCTATGGGAGAGGTACTACTGCTTCAGAGGAGAAGGTAATTTCAGTCAACAACAGCAATTGTCTGCTTTTCATCAGGAAATCATCCCTCCTTAGGGATGACTTTCCATCCTTCCAATGGCAGCAGAAGCAGAAATCCTACCTCTCCGGGGCTAATTCCTTCTTTTCTTTCCCACCTTTCTACCTCTTTCCTTTTTTTTTTTTTTTACCTCCCCTTCCCATAACAGAAACATCCCAACACTACTTACTGACTGGAGAGATAAAGTTCACTTTCTCCCACACTTTCAAGAGCTCTGGTGTTTGCTCTCGTTCCCATTCAGGGTCTTCCGCTGTAATTCCAGGGAATAATTACGGGTATTCCATCCAGGCTGGACTTCTGATTTTTCTTATCTCCCTATCAAGTTTCAATTACTTAAAATAGAAATGTTTAATAAMGGAAAGAGAATGAATTTTGATGCTACCAACTGTTAAGCAATTTATGTTGTAGCTGTACTAACCTTAGCGTAAATGAACCTTGGTCTGGGAGCTGCATGATCAAATGCAGTTACAGAATAATTTAGACCAGTAGAATATTTCAGTAATGAAATAAAAATTCATTCTGGGCACATTTAAATCTCTCACTTGTCACTTGCTCCTGAGAGTCAGGTTCCATACAAAAGTGTGAGTTCCTGAACAAACTTAGAATAAATTGTTCAACTTCATATCACTAGCTGGGATTGTCAGCTGATGATTCCCAACCCTATAATATCYTGCAAGTGTGACAGATTGTGATAGTTTCCAGAAACTTGTACAGATAACTAGCACATAAATACCCAGACAAAAGATAGTCTTTGCTGAGAGTAGCTTATAACCTTCTGGGTCAATGGCTCTTCTCTTCCTACATTGTTCTTATTACAAGACTATTTTTAAATGACTAATAACACAGAAAGGGATCAGAGGTCACAATAATGACCACTGTGGTATCTTCAATTTTATGGTCCAAATGATTGAACAGGGGATTGTGTATTAGAAACCATATATTTTATTAGAAGACTAACCTATGGCCAAGTGGAAACCCTAGATGAGTTATTTTATTGCACCGTGTCTCAGCTATCAATAAACTGGACATAATGACACTTAACATCTTTAAATACTATAGCATGAAAAAACTTAAAGGGAGTTTATAAATGTGACATAGTATTACTGGTGAAAAACTTAAAATATTAATCATGTTATTGCTTTCCACTATATTTTTAAATTCTATTGCCTCACTATTTATTTTTTTTCTGGGTAGTGATATTTCAAATCTTTAAGCAGCTGTGACAGTGGTCATTTCATTTGCTGTTGGAGCCCAGGCACTTAAACAATTCACCGCTCTTGGAATATGTGCCTGATGCCTTACAATTCGTACTGTCCTCCTTGATAGTCATAGCCACTGGGATTGAGGTGATCAGGCTCAAGAGCTCATTGATAGGGGAAGCCAGAAGTGGAGTGGGTGGCTTATTCTTCCCCTTCTTTCCTTGCTCCTTGTTGGTGTTTTATTCTCCTCACTCCCTACCCAAATAGAAAGGGGGATCTCATCTGCATCCAACATATTATATTAATATTAACTTTTAGGAACAAGCTTGGTCTGGTTCCACCAGGCATTTTTCCTGCTTATTCTACATCCTTTGTTCTTACTTGCAGATTTTACTACCTGAACATGTTTTCCTTTATCCTGCTTGTACAACTATCCCACAAGTCTCTGTTTGCCTCTTGGTGATTACATGTTATTTAAATATTTATGCTTAGCTTTGTTAAAAAATGCTTTTTCCCGTGTTACAGTGATGTTATATAGCAGCGTCACAGTGTTATAAAATGCTTATATGCAATCCATGGTTACACTATTTTGGTATGCTTATGTTTGCTTTTAAGGCAAATATTAATTATATCTTGCTTAGTATGTTTCTACTTTGTGGATTCAGCAGGACCCTCCGTGGATAAACCTTTAAAGAAAAATAACCAAAGAAACCCAAAACCTTATGTTGTAGCACAACCAACGTGGTTTGTCAGATTTACTTATTCTACAATAAAAGTCCAAGTTTATTTTTCAATAAAAGTTAGGGGTAAGTTTGGGGTAAAAGAAATGTAAGGGGTGGACAGGAAGAGCGTTCCTGTAGGAACCCACCCAATGTGGTCCATTTTGATGTTAGACCCATTATTCTACAGGTCTTCTTTAACTCTTAGAAATATCRGATAAAACAAGGTCCACTAAATGAATGGATACATAAATAAAGAGACAGTAACCTCCTCCCCCTTCTCTTACGAAAAATTGAGTGTATTTCCAAGGTAGACTTCATTTACTGCAACAGAAGACGCAATGAAGCCCTGTGTTGCTGTGTCTGATGTGTCACAGCTTTAATGGCAGGAAACTTCCAAAAAGCAGGGGATTCAAGTCAATGGAGAGGTTAGCGCTACAAAACAAAACAGTTCAGTGATTTCGAATTAAATTACTGTGAAAATGTTTGTTCTTGATAGGATTTGGTTATTTTGACCTTTCATTTCATTTCAAGATTAAAAGAGCTGTCAAAGCATAAGGATTTCTGATGAGCAGAAATTCTATTTTTTTATCAACTCTAATAAGGTGTGTTCCATGGGAACACATCACTACAGCTATCCAAACCATTTCAATTACTACTGATTAGAATATACCTCTAACAGAATGATGTTAACATCTAGTCTCTGAATCTATTTAAAAAGTGAGACTTGGAAAATTATGAAAGATCCTGATTATTAGGAGAGTTTCTCCTAACTGTATCAGTTACTAGTCTAAATCCTGAAACAACGGAGCTAATATCTTTTTTCCTTTTTTTTTTTTCTATTTTCTCTGCTGTGTCTTGGAGAACTGCATTTCTTTAGAAAAGCTTGTCTCATGTTTAATACATTTTTAGCTTAATGATAGTTTGTGCCAGTGAGTTCCACCAGCCTATTAATAAGTTTAATTTAAAATAGCTTTTCTTTTGATCATTTTTGATCTATTGTCTTTAAAAAACCCTTTTCATATTTTCAGAGGCATGTGGAAGAATATACATGAATACCTAATATATTTTTATAAAATGTATTGTTCTGTGTATAACTCCTATGTTATTTTTGTTCCTTTCTAAACTAAAGAGTCACCATTGCTTTAATATCTCCTAACTAGCTGGCATTTTGAAGCTAGACAACTAAAACATGCAGGTTCCAAGGCAACATTAAATAGAGTGTTTATTTAAACATCTTCTGAAATCTGTTTGTCTACTTGACCTAACTACTGACTTAAATGCAATAAGAAGGCATTTTAACACCATTAGTATCTGGATTCCAGCCAAAGAAAAGCTCCTTACTTTATATCCCTTTAGACTGCATTGATGAAACAGCCTAAAAGTAGGTTTAGTATCACTTAATTCATTTTAAATGGTAAGGCAACTCACAGACTGTATCACAAAAAACAAGGTTCTGAAGATTAAAGGACCTGTCCCAGGTTGGAGTTTTCCTAACGTATGTAGCAATATTATTGTTTAGTTTTGGACAATCATAAGAGAATTTAATTCTATATGGTATGGTGACTTCAGACAGAATATGCTTTTGAATTGTGTTGAAGAGACTTTTTTCTCCTCTTTCAGTCCAAGATTACTATATTTTTTTCTCTTATGTTAATGCCTTTAGCACAATGAAATTAAGCAGTCCAGATTTCTAATGCAAACTGCTCAGGGACAAGATGCTAAGTGATTCTAAGTGTTTTGTTGAGAGCCACTGTTTAAGTAAACATTACAAATTATGGTTATGTAGTATATAACATAGATTGAAGCCCTTGAGCAATGTATTATTCATAAAATACATCACTTTATCAGTTTGATCACGTTTCTTTTCTTTAAAGAAGATGACAAGGATTTTAGTCCTGTTACTGAGGCAGTATGTTAAAAGGCAGGAAAGACACATCCTTGAAAGATCTATTTTCCTTTTCAGACCAGGTCTTTGATTATCTGGAGAAAAGATGTGATTTTCTTAAGATGTCCTTTCATATGCTATAGCAGATCTAGCACACTTGGCTATTAGAAAATATATTACACACTAATTTCAACAGCATAATTCATGGCTTCAGCATTTTATTTCTCTGTACTTTGTTTATATTTTGTCTGGGTTTTTTGTTTGTATTTATTTTTATTCATTTAAATGAAAGGTATTCTGTAATTAAAAAAAAAAAAAAAAAAAAAATTCCATGACAGTATGCCTATAAGAATCTATACTACAATATATCAAATGAAGTTCAAGAAATAGGCTTGTAGGTTTGGATCTATTTACATAGGGTTGTATTAGGTTCTACCATCACTCATAGCTTCTAACTGCAGTTTAGGTTCTGCTATAACTCATACACTCAAAGTGCAGATTAAAACCAGGTATCTGCATGTTACAGCCGCAGTCCTTGTCTGGTACTCTTAATGGATGTGAATCTTGGAAAGAAGAAAATGCTCATGTAACACAGGAATTTCATGATATGCAAGGATGGAACCACTGGCCTCACGCTTATGTGTGCATATATTGTATTCCTTGACAACGGGTGAATGTTAGCATGGATACATTCAATATCTGTTGGGCTTATGTAAAGAAGCATGAACAAGAGGGAGCAAAGCATTTTGACAAACTTCTAGATGCTCTATATGGGCTCTGTTGTAGTATCATAACTCAGGAGTATTTAGGGTTGCAACCTGTACACTGTTTCACACACATTCATACTGAAGAAAATGTTTTGGAAGAAGAAGGAAAGATTAGGAAAAAATCTTAGGGGACAAATAGATTTTTTTATTATTATTACAGATAATATGATAATGCATAAAACCTTTTTCATAGTCTAGTGCTGCAATAAATAATTTTCTAACACATTTTTGAGGGAAGACTAATGAAACAGTATTCAGTATAGACATAATTGTGTTTTCTCTATCTGAGCTTTACCATTTTAACTTTTTATATTCCCCTTTTTAATAAAGTTTCATTTAATACTACAGTAATCTTTGCATATTATTTCTGAAACTGGTTATTTATTCCCCAATTCTATTCCCCTTCTCCCCACCCTGAATAGAGAAGTTAAAAGGGATGAAGGTAAACTTTTTTGCCTGATATTTTTTTCTATTTTTACCAAAATCTGCTATCAGTGACTGGTTGTCCCTTGCTGTTTCAGTGGTGTTATAAGAAGACCACGGCGCCTCCATCTCTTCCCAACATCAACTGAGAGAGTTAGACAAAGTTTACATACTCTAGTGCTAAGGTTATTAAGTGGGTATGACTCAAAGATGGTGTCAGGGTGAGTATGTATACGTGCACTGGTGTGTGAAGTGGAAGCAAGAAAGGGCAATGAATTTCTTAGTACCTCAGGCATAGTCTTAAATTTCGTTAAGTCTAAAGAGCGGGGAATGAAACAAGCTGTTTGCAGTGCCTCAAAGGTGCCCYGCCACAGTGCTACAAGAGCATCTCTTGAGGAGATTTGAAAAAGGTGGGTCTCCAGATCCCTTGCTATCTGCCATTTTGGCTCAAACCAGCAGCCTATCAAGTACACCATCCTAAGGAGGGGTAGTCAAGAATCTTGTTTCCATCAGGCATTGAATATTTTCTCAAATTAGACTATTTTAATAAATGTACATCTAGAAATCCTCTGTTTTGCACACACTGTAGGTCTTTTTTATAAAATACACAACTTAGCCAACAATAGTTCTTGCTAACAAAGCACTCCAATTGTAACTAGCATTACAAGTTCCCGCAAATAAATTTATTTTCTTGGTTGCTGTAAGAGACTATCAGAAACGTGCTTCCTACCAAGAACACACAGTATAACTTCAAAGATCATACAATATGTTCTGAATTTGATGCTCATCACAAGAGAGGATTAACCTAGCAGTGATGTGTTAGTATTAAGATATACACTTAGATCTTGCAGAGTGTGGGGCGAAGGAACTGTTTCCAGGCTTTGTGAGTATTCTCTGTATTTAAAGGTTTTACAAATAGATTTGATAATACCCCCATTATCTCTCTCCTTATTCTTCTTCTCCCGTCATGCATCTATTTTTGAGTTAAAAGAGGTCTGTGTGATTTTTTTCTTTCTTTTTTTAAAAAGAAACAAAACAAAACACTTCTAGGCATACTCATTGCATTAGCTGTACAGACCTGGTCCATGTGAAGACACTATTGTGATAGGCCTGTAGTACAGTCACCAACAGTCTGATAGCAAAAAGGGGTTTGCTCATCACAGCTTAGTCACTCTAATAATTTAAAAAGATATTTTGTTGGCAATTACAGAGTAGTTATGTGAGCAGAGCTTAACATTTCTGGGTGATGCAGCTGTCAATTAAGAATGTCTAGGCAGTCCCCAAATTGATAAACCTGATAAGTTTCACCTTGGTGATGAAACCTTTTGCTGAACTTCCATATTTTTGGAGCTGAGAGCACAGATCCAGTTTTCACTTCTCTCTGACAGTGTCATACATGGCATGTACTATCATAATTTTACCCTTTTTCTTCTGTGACCATATATATATTCTTACTGAAGGCACCCAGAATTTACCGTCACTGCTGAGTTTCCATAGARAAAGCTGGTTAAGTTGTTATGGTAGCTGATGACTCTCACATTGCATTTCACTGCTTCTCTTGATACATAACATATTCAGTTCATTCTGTCCTTCAGTACTAAATGCTAGATGATTCATATGTACTTTGATTTGTGATACGGTGACCTAGATTAAGGTTGTATGGCAAGGATATGCAATGCCTTAGCAGCTGTTTTTTAACTGAATTTCCTTTCTGGAGTCTTCCTTCTCAGGTATGAAATACTGGTAGAAAGATTCACACACATGATGAGAAAAGGTTCTTCATCTTCTGCACATATTCACCAGTGTATACCTAAACACATGCACTAGTATGTGATAAATTGTATAACTGTTGGTTGCTGTGGTCTTTTTGCTACCCTAAATAATGGCGTGGGTGGGGAAAGCATTCATGAATCATGCAAGTTGCCTCCTACCAGGCCAGCAAAATTATCTTCTCCACACTAATCATCAATATCATTGACCTTTGTCATAAAACTTGGGTCATTCATATCTATATCCCATTAGAAGTATCATCCCACGACCACCTCTTTGGGTCTATTAAAGTCATGTCAGAAAGAATCATTGACTTCTTGTCAAACACATCCTACCTTCCACATTAATATATCCACAGATGCCTCACTAATCACTCAGCAAACAATGCATGATATGCACCAGGCAGTGAGAAGTAAGGGAGAGATCTTTGGAGGACCCTGTCCTCCTCCAGGAATGGATTTGATGGTGACAGTGATAAATAAGGCAGGATATACAATATGYTTTCTCTCCCTTCATGAGTTGCAGGATTGGGTAGACACTGTTCATTGGTTTTCTCTTTCTCCTCCCTCCTCTGCTCAGGAGTACAGGAAGAAACTCACTTATTTGATTAAAGTGATGAGGCAGTCAGTTTTGCCATTTAATTTTTAAGCTTATGGGTTGTTTTTTTTTTCCTAATTCCTCTCTTGGTCATTGTAACTTGCCTTCTAGAAACTTACACTGTACACAATCCTGTATTGAGTGGAGATGTGTTCTCAATACTGCTTTTAAACTAAAGGTGTATTGAATTTGAAAAAACACATTTTATTGAAGCCCAAACACTGATCACTTTATACAATGTCATGCAAATTATTCGAACAACGTTGGACTGGATGATTAGGTCCATACTTTAAAATTTGGGCCAGCTATTACATCACTGGAGAATAATTCAGGAGACCTTGACTCTATTGTTAGCCTACTGATTCAATGACACTTATCAGAGTTATATGGCTCTCAGACCCTCTGTTCCAGCTTCAGTCTTTTACTATTGTCTAAAGTCCTTTACATTTGTCTATTCAAAGCGTAAGCTCTTCAGAGCAGGAACTACTTTTCTTTACATGTTTGTACAGCACCTAACTCAGCAGAAAGAGAAGAGACATCACAAACTACCATATTAGGGGAAAAAAGCAATGGAAATCAGCAATAGACACCTGACTTTCAGGGGTTCTCAGACTCTATTGCATGCTAAAATTTCAGAGAACTTTGGGGTTTTAGTAGGGAAGTAAACTAAGTTGCAAAATGGGCTCTTTGGGTCTCCAAATGTTAGATATACCACTTTGCAAAAATTGACCTCGTCTCCGTTTTGTGCTAATTCCTTAATGGATTAAATGTTGATATTTACCCAACCTAAAATAGACATTTTGAAACTAAATTTAATAGTCTTTGGAAGAACTGCTTTAATATCCTTAAATGGGTGCAACTCTCTAACTGCAAATTATAACTATTATTTCTGTATTACATCCATTAACAAACTCTCAGGGGGGGAAACAAAAAAATGAGGAAAAGAACTGGACATTTCCAAGATCGTATGTAAATAACTATAATTATAACATAAAAAAGAACTATAACAAATATTATTAATCATGATAACAACAATAAAAAAAAAGATAATTTTGGAAGGGATATAAGTTCATATGCTTCAGGGCATAAGCTAGTTTCTACCTATAAGGGCTTAGGAAGAAAATTCCCCTTTGGCCAAATTGTTGTACTATTCATCTATTTCTCTGAAGCATCTGGTGCCAGCCGTTGCTAAAAGCTCATTCCAGATCCGTCTATTTCTTGTGTGCTATGGCAATGTTTATGTTTCTGTGAGCTGATATAAAATTGTCTTTACCTAAAACTAATTTCAAGGTAGAGATATTATCTGTGCCAACATTATGCTGGCAGGGCACTCTATAAACTACTTCTGAACACGGAGCCAAATGCAGCCCTTTTGAAGATCTGCAGGCTTAGTCTGACAGTTTTGGCAGATGCCTGGTATACTTCAAGGGCGTTGAAGTTTGTGCCAAATTTTCTTCTTTGATTTCCACAGATCTGAATGCACACATCTGGTTGTGGGAGGGGTTATCACACATCTACATCTGCCAAACATGGCCATGCTCTAACCCATGCATATTTCCTTAATTCCTGCATACCTTCTTGTGACAGGCTAATTCCAGCAGTGAGTTATTTCAAAAACATTTAACAGAAAATATTGGGGGGGGGGGGAGAAAAAAAAAAAAAACAGGGTTGGGGAGAAAGAGAAAAAACCTGAGCATCATTGGCTGAATTCCCATTGGACTCTGAGGGGTCCACATGCTGTTCAAAGGCTACTGACATAAAAACATGTCAAAGATGCTCAGGTATAAAAAAYGAAAGCATGTGATTTCAGAATGAAGCTTAAACCACAATCATTAAATATAGATTGACACGGAGAGGAATTTCTGTATGAAAGTAAAGAGCAGAAAAATAAAATGTGAACAAGAGGAAATTCAGAGAACTTGGGCGGAAATATAGGCAACATAATGAAATAATAATTGTTAGATCTGAGCCAATTCTCAAGGAATAACTTCCTCAGTGTATTCTTTTTCCTTTCTTAATCACACAAAACCCCAGGATCTGGTTGTGGGTTGCTGTTTTTTGATTCAGTCATAGTAGAAACAGACCTGTATTTCAACATTTTAAGTATTTTAGATTCCAGAAGTATTTGGTATGCAAATTTTGACTTGTTCTTKCTGTAATTAGGCCCGTGGGTCACGTGGTACATTTGCTTTCCTCTGACTGGAGCTCAAAACACAATTGAGGGAATCCTTGGAAGAACCTATCGCTATTCTGAGACTCTTAAGGGATAACAAGTGTAAACAGCAGGAGATTTCAGAGCCATCAAAGCTTTGCACGGAGCAGTATTACTGTACATGCGCCCAAACTTGCCCACACACACACACAAAAATGTGCATACTCTGGCTGCTGAAACTTCCAGTAAATTACACAAATATAATTACAAATTAGTCTTAGAGGAAGAGCTGAGTTATAAATGTCATAATCACTGCCCATCTTTGACTGACGCTGGTTTTTAATTGCTTATCTTAAGGTCCACTATACTATCTAGATCATCTTAAACTAGGAGCAGGAAAAAAGAAAATCTGCAACTTGGGTTAATGTTATGATTTGCTATTCAAAGTAACAAATACCTGTTATATCTTCTGKTTTTTTTTTCATTTCTTTTCCCTTCCACCTTTGACAAATTTTATCTTATAGTCAAAGTTGTTAGTAATATGAAATGGCTTCTGTTTCTTATAACTGGCTTCTCCATATAGACCTCATTTTTGGCAAAGTAAGGAGGGTGATTCAAAGTAAAGAAATGAAAACAGTATTCCTTCTGAATGTCAGCTTTATTTACGTCGTATCACAGTGGCTTAAATTGTGCAATACAGTGATCTTCCAAGCTGACTTGTGCTTTAACAAATCAATACAAAGCTGCAGCTGATGATGATTGCAATGCACTAGCTCGCGTATCTGAAGTTCACTGTTCCCTGGTGCTTCATTCAGAGCAATTGGATACCTTTGCTCTTGCATTGTTAACACTTGACAAGGACTTGACTATGTTAAAAAGAATGCCGTGTTTTAATTTCTTGCTGATAGATTCACAGTAACTGATGCAAAACTCAAGTGCATGCAAACTGAACAGGTTCAACTAATTTTGTTCATTGTTAGATTAATAGATTCAAGAAAAGTTTAAATGTAATTGGGTCTACTTAACATTATACAGTATTATGACTAAATCCATCTACTCTCTGCCAAAGATCCAGTCTAGATACTCATCTTGTGTGCAATAGTGAAGCTGTTTCCGCCTAGGAAGAAGGGGTRGGGAGGACTTTTATTCCTGTCATAAGCATGCAGGTCACAATAGCCATGCTGGTCAAAAATGGTGGCAATCATAGTGGCTACTGATTTTTTTATATCAGCTATATATTATATTCTGTTATTAACTGTCATCAAATGAAAAAGTAAAAATATGCCAGCAAAGATTGGGAATCATATAATAAATGGGAAGGTAAAGATAGGCACATTAGGGATTTAGACCATGAACTAGGATATTGKTTTTTTTATTTTCTTTATCCAACCACAAATATTTAAGCACTACAAATGGATGAAACCTTTGGTCTGGAATTCAAAAGTTCAAAATTCCACTCAAAAAAGAATTTTTTTTTGCATTTGACCAAGATTTGAAATACTGTTCTTCACCAAAGTTAGTTTTKTTTTTTTTTTTAATGTTTTGCAGAGGCATAGCTTCAGAATTAATTATCGTTCTTCTCAAATTCAAGGGGACTAAATAATTTTTGGGAAAACAGACAGAAATCCTCTATTTTTTTGTTTTTCAAACCTGATTACCAGACAGCTGATAATTTAGCTAGCCTTAGTATTCCACTAATTAAACCTCTGATGTGTCCAGAAGAATAATTCATTTCACTGTCCTTTAGAAATGCTCTGTAGAACTGAGTAGAGCTTGAGCTACAGACTCAAATAATAATACAGTTGTTCATATAGCAATTTCACAAAATCTTACAGAATTTTTAAAATTAATAAAATGTACCATTATTTATATTGCGTACATATCAGATAGGCTTTTATAACAAGGATATAATGATGTGTTCCATTTTAGGAAAGTCAGGAAAACAAAACATCTACAGAAAATTCCTCTTATCTGCCTCTTAAGCCCACAGAAGTTTCTTCCTGTATAAAGAGAAGGCATTAATTTTTTATTGAAAAAAAAGTGTACAGGTTTAACACAAAGTAGTTTGTTTGATAAATAGTACAAGCAAAGGGAGAGGGAAGATAAAGAGGTGACACTGTAAAAATATATGTATAAAGATGCCTACATTGTGCAGATGACACTATTTGGGGATAAATGATATACTTAAAGGACAAAGATTAAAATGTGAGATTTGCTATGGAGCATAGCAAATGGAGGGAGGAAAAAAGGCTTGAAATTATTCTCCTCATAGAAAAATGTTAGTGTCRTGGTTTAATCCCAGCCAGCAACTAAACCCCACACAGCCACTCGCTCACTCCCCTCCCGGTGGGATGGGGGAGAGAATCAGAAGGGTAAAAGTGAGAAAACTCGTGTGTTGAGATAAAGGCAGTTTAATAGGGAAAGCAAAAGCCGCGCACGCAAGCAAAGCAAAACAAGGAATTCCTTCACCACTTCCCATCGGCAGGCAGGTGTTCAGCCATCKCCAGGAAAGCAGGGCTCCATCACGCGTAACGGTTACTTGGGAAGACAAACGCCATCACTCCAAGTGTCCCTCCTTCCTTCTTCTTCCCCCAGCTTTATATGCTGAGCATGAYGTCAYATGGTATGGAATACCCCGTTGGCCAGTTGGGTCAGCTGTCCTGGCTATGCTCCCTCCCAGCTTCTTGTGCACCTGGCAGAGCATGGGAAGCTGAAAAGTCCTTGACTAGTGTAAACATTACTTAACAACAACTATAACATCWGTGTGTTATCAACATTATTCTCATACTGAATCCAAAACACAGCACTATACCAGCTACTAGGAAGAAAATTAACTCTATCCCAGCCGAAACCAGGACAGTTAGAGAGTTTAATAGCAAACAAGAACTTTTCTGAATAGCTCTTATACTAACTTTTGTAACAGAAGTATAACTATGAATGAAGTAAAATGGCTAATTAAGATGTAGTTTAAAAACTGCAGAAAGGATATCATTGCATGTCAAGTCCACAGTTCAATGGACTGCTTAAGCATGTGCTTAACTTTAAGTACAAGCTGAAGTTCCGCTGATGCCATTGAAGTTAGTTACACACATAAAATGTTTTCATGTGCTGGGGTTTCAATGCAGTGGSATTTAAGTAGTTAAATAAAGTTTAAAATTACTCTTTAATTTTTTCAGAAATTTAATGTTTTCATTCCTGTTGAATTCTATATGGCATTTCCACAAGAATAAAGGCTTCTTTACAACATCCTTTTGTGTTTTTTTTTTTAGTTTAGTTTTCCTCCCAAACCAGCCTTCCTTCAGAGATGATATTCTGTGTAACAACAGACATCAGGAGCAAATAGGGCTATAATATACACACCACAACTAGCACATATGTACGCTAAGGGATTACATAAAGTGTCTGCAAATAACACACCGCTTACCTGGTCAGTATGTGTACTATRTAAGACGCACACTGTCACCTTAAATTTGCTCTTTCTTTTTCCTTTTTCRTATAATTCTCTGCTAGACCATTGTAATCCCCTATCTTTAACAGTGGTAAATATTTGAGGTCCATTATCTTGACTTTATGGACCACACATGACTTAATGAAAAAACATTTTTAAAGGGTGAATGAAGTGGAAAAGAGAAACCTGCATGGGATAGAATCAAAACTGGTCTGTAGGACTTGTGGCATACAATAGCTGTGAGCTATGGCTCAAGCAAAGTCCTTGTGATACCCATGCTGTGAAGAGCCTTAGCTTTCCACTTACTCCCAACTTTCACACAATTTTCTGTGTGTTTTTATTAATTTCCTTATTTTTTTAATGTTTAGTTGAGAAGGAATGAGTAGAAGAGAAGGGACAGAACTGTAGAGGTTACATCCCTGAGGAGGAGAAGTACAGCTGGTGATAGAAATTATTTCCTTCAGGAACAGCTGTGAAAACCTTATGTGCCAGTAGTTGCATGTGAACCCTTTATTTTTTGTAGTATAAAATCTGACAGGAAAGTGTAACTCTAGAGAGAGTATTTATATGCAACCAAATGCATCCACTTTGCATTAAACATCCTTGTTAAGCAGGTTTATGTGCTCCTGTCTGCTGTCAGTCAGGTTTCTGTGCACTATCAATCAGTCGCGATCACCTGCTTTCCCACACTCGCGTTTGGGTACAYGGTGCATAATTGCCAGGTGCAAGGTAGTTGCGTGCCCCTAAAAATGGGCATAAGTTAATCAGTTTGTCAGACTGTCCAATATTCTGCTTCTTCACAAATTTTGAGCACTGAAAAATGCATTTTTTTTTTTCATTCCATTCAGAGCTCCCTTGCAAACCCAGCAGTAGGTGTGCAAATCACGTGCAACACCTTCCACAGAACAAGTCCTCTAACCCTTCCAAAACCTCCATCCTGGACCATTTCACCTCTGCCTGTTTTTGAACGTCTGCAGAAACCAAGAATGTGAGTTTAGCTCTGTCTATGGTAATTCCAGTTATGACCTTCAGAAACTACCTTAAATTCAGCCACCGATTATCTTCTCCCTTTTGTAAAATGAGGTGAAAGTTCTCCTATCTCTCAGTCTTTATAAAATACAGTTAAAATTAAAGACAGCGTGCAAATGCTAAAAAATGCAATCCCAAACCTACACAATTGGTGTCAGTAGGAGTTTTGCCATGGAATTCAATGGGAGCAGGGTCAGGACCGGATATAATTGAGAGAAGTTGTTAATATACATCACTTACTGCCTGCCTGCAGTTCTTGTCTAGCTAATAAAGTCACTCACTGACATAACAATATAGAGTGCAGGAGCAGGTGACACACTCTACTGTGTGGTTATGAGGTCTTTTATAGCACACCTTTCCCTTCAGTACATAGTGGAGKGTATATAAATATACTCCATATGCTTTATACTACTATATTGAGTTAACTTTTTGAACGTATGCTTTGGCAGCTCAGCATATCTCAAGCGAAACTTACTATGTGACATCCATAACAGATTAGCAGCTTCTGTGCATTTATGAAAATACCAGAACAGTCTAGCACCAGTAGCTGCCAGGTATACCTAATTGGCTTTGGGAAAGCACTAATAGACCCACTTAGATTAGTAAGAATTGATGGGTTGTTTGTTTGTTTAAATATTTTTCTTTGTCATCAAAGGTTTATATTAGTGGCATTCCAAATGTATAACACTAAGAGCAAAATTATATGCAATCAACATTTGAAGCCACCTGTTTTGTCAGGGGGGACTGTGACTGTTAGATGAAAAAAGTGGCAGCAGAAGAAACAGCAGCTTCTAATCACACACTCTTCCTCTGTCTCTCACCAGTGACTATGTTATTTAGGTTAATACCCATAGAAGGTGCTTAGTTATGCTGTAGACCACATTTTCCGTATGGTCAGGAAAGGTTATGATCCAAGGAGCAAGATCATGCAAGGTGATACATATTTATGAATAAAAGAATACTGCATATCATGGAATAGAATATTGTGTTCTCAAAAACTTTGACCTTAAGAAAGATTCAGTGGTTAAAAAATTCAGAAGAAGCTTCTAAAGGTAAGGAATGTTTACTGTCCTTGATTAAATAATTTTTGAGTTCTAAGCAAGAGTAAAGAAGTTTGGTATCTTCATATATGGTGGTGGGGAGACAAGGATGGAAAGACTGAATTTGTGTTTGATGTTGACCATTGTAAGAGGACAGTGAAGAAGAGGAAAATATTAGTCGGTATCTTTTGAAATGATTTGAAGTGTGGAGAAAAATGTTAAATTTGAAGAGATCAACCTGTTTATTTTACCAGAAAGAAGATAGAGGGATGTTTCTACTTAAACATTGAAGTACCTTAAGAGAGGAAAAACTCCTGATGTGAAACCACTTTATTATCTTGCAGAGAAACACAAAGATAAAATGCATACCAAACACACTGTATTCATATTAATCGAAATTGGGAGAAATTGATTGGGCTTTGGGGTTTCTTTGTTTTCTTTTTTTTATGAACTGCCTTACCAGGAGAACTAAGCTGCAAGAGTATTGGTGAGTTCTCTGTCTTCTGAAATTTCTAGCTCAGTGCCAGATTCCTTTCTAACCAAATGTTTTACAAAGAACAGATAATTGGAATCAATGTACAGTAATTACTAGTTTTGCAAAATTTAGGATATAGATGATGCTTGGTCTGATAATGGTGCCTTTTGATCTGGAATACTATGAAATTTTGAAGGGCTGGTCAAAAAACCAGATCATTACTTTAAAGGCAAATTGACATTGTTCTTTTTGAAATGGGAAATTCCAATAAAAATAWTTTTTATTTTTAATCTCATTTTTTAATAAATTCAGTTTATTCATTTCAGAGTGAAGAAGATCTCTTTCTATACCAGAARGCTCATTGTGAGCACCGAATGGGGACAATTATTTGAGCTACCTCTGGATGTCTAATTGAAATTCAAGATGTGTTATCCATTCCTAAAATGGTAAGTCCCAGATACAAAAGGAAGGGTCTTTCAAAGAGTCAGGTTATGCCATTTTCAATCCATGCAGGTTTGATTATGTTTTTTAAATCAATTACAAAAACCCAACAAAACCCCCACCCTCAAAATATTTAAATTGTTCTGAAATGTAAACATAATTCAAGTTTTACTGTTTACTTTAAGGGGAAAAGTACTATAACTCTATTTTGTGAACCTTTTTTTCCCCCACAGTTTTAAAGCTCTGTTGACGGACACATCCTTTTAGAACTCACACCATGTCTGGCTGCAGTTGTCACTTTACATTGAATTGTAAGTTGACAAGAAAGTCCTAGCCAAATGCAACACTTTAACAAGACAACACATGAGACAATGAAACCTGAAATGACATGGTTTTCTTTTTTACACTTTTTTTTTCTTTCTTGACACACAGTATTTTCCTGAAGAAAGAAGAAAAAGAAGAAATTAAAAGTATGGATCTACTATCACTCTCCATTGACAATGACAGCACCCAGGCACCTGACTTAAGCTATGCCCCCAACTTCTAAATGCCAAAATTGAGGTGAGGTAAAGTTAGGCCAAAATAACATGGAGAAGCAATACAGTGGTGAGAAGTTTTTATTGAAAGGACTTTCATGTTTTTGTTTTTATTCTCCAGGGAAAGGGGACCTAAAMATAAACAAACAGATAAAACGGTTTAGCTGAAAAGGATTGTGTTTTGTGTTTTGTGTTGCTTTCCTTCTTAGCTATAACTGCTCTTAGCTATAACTTAGTCTCAACCTTATAGGTTCAGTCTCTGAAACCAGTCATGGTAAGGTGCCCACACACTTTCCTAGATGTTTGCACATTTGCAACTATTTGGAAGCAAGATGTAATTCCCTTCATGCAGCAAAACACAAAGAAGTAGAAACAGTGCAAATACAGAGCTGGTGGATTGTGACCTGGTGACAGACTTCCTCTACCTCATTTACGTTTCATAGAAAAAAGTGTAGCATTTATTCTGTTTTGGAACATTTTCTGCCAGTGGCRTAAGCTGGCGCTTGAGGAATTACTTTAAAATGTAAGTTAGCAAGGGAGGTTTTTACCCAGGTCAGATGAAATTACAGTGTGGTTTGGCATCTGGTGACCCATGTTAATTCAAGTAGGCAACCCAGAGTAACTGGGTTAACCAGCAAAAAAGGTAGGTTTTTAGAATCATAGAATCATAGAATAGTTTTGGTTGGAAGGCACCTTTAAAGGTCATCTAGTCCAACACCCCTGCCATGGGCAGGGACAATCTTCAACTAGATCAGGTTGCTCAGAGCCCCATCCAGCSTGACCTTGAATGTTTCCAGGGATGGGGTATCTACCACCCCTCTGGGCAACCTGTGCCCGTGTTTCACCACCCTCAGCGTAAAAAATGTCTTCCTTATATCTATCCTTATATCTACCCTCTTTTAGTTTAAAGCCATTACCCCTTGTCCTGTCGCAACAGGCCCTGCTAAAAAGTTTGTCCCCATCTTTCTTAGAAGCCCCCTTCAAGTACTGATAGGCTGCAATAAGGTCTCCCCGGAGCCTTCTCTTCTCCAGGCTGAACAACCCCAACCCTCTCAGCCTTTCTTCAGAGGAGAGGTGTTCCATCCCCCTGATCATTTTCCTGGCCCTCCTCTGGACCCCCTCCAACAGCTCTATGTCTTTCTTGTACTGGGGACTCCAGCGCTGGACGCAGTACTGCAGGTGGGGTCTCACCAGAGCAGAGTAGAGGGGCAGAATCACCTCCCTTGACCTGCTGGCCACGCTTCTTTTGATACAGCCCAGGATACGGTTGGCCTTCTGGGCTGTGAGCGCACATTGCTGGCTCATGTCCAGCTTTTCATCCACCAGTACCCCCAAGTCCTTCTCGGCAGGGCTGCTCTCAATCCCTTCATCCCCCAGCCTGTATTGATTCTGGAGGTTGCCCTAACCCAGSTGCAGGACCTTGTAGTTGGCCTTGTTGAACCTCATGAGGTTCACGTGGGCCCACTTCTCGAGCTTGTCCAGGTCCCTCTGGATGGCATCCCATTCCTCAGGTATGTCGACCACACCACTCAGCTTGGTGTCRTCTGCAAACTTGCTGAGGGTGCACTCGATCCCACCATCTATGTCACTGATGAAGATATTAAACAGTACCGGTCCCAATACAGGCCCCTGCAGGACACCACTCGTCACCGACCTCCATCTGGACATTGAGCCATCGACCACTACCCTCTGGATGTGATGATCCAACCAATTCCTCACCCACCGGACAGTCTATCTGTCAAATCCATACCTCTCCAGTTTAGAGAGAAGGATGTTGTGGGGGACSRTGYCAAAGGCCTTACAGAGGTCCAGACAGACGACATCTGTAGCCCTTCCCATGTCCACTGATGTAGTCACTCCGTCATAGAAGTCCACTAGGTTGGTCAGGCAGGACTTGCCCTTGGTGAAGCC
>JAYKAV010003132.1:1984751-2069629 GCA_035582835.1 Phoebastria nigripes | reverse complement strand
CCTCCATGTGCCTTAGCATAGCTTCCAGGAGGATCTGTTCCATGATCTTCCCAGGCACAGAGGTGAGACTGACTGGCCTGTCGTTCCCCGGGTCTTCCTTTTTCCCCTTTTTAAAAACGGGGGTTATGTTTCCCCTTTTCCAGTCAGTGGGAACTTCACCAGACTGCCAAAACTTCTCAAATACGATGGTTAGTGGCTTAGCAACTACATCTGCCAGTTCCCTCGGGACCCTTGGATGGATCTCATCAGGTCCCATAGACTTGTGCACCTTCAGGTTCCTTAGATGGTCTCRAACCTGATCTTCTCTTAAGTGGGCGGCTCTTCATTCTCCCAGTCCCCGCCTTTGCCTTCTGCAGCTTGGGCAGAGAGGCTCCAGCACTTGCCGGTGAAGACCGAGGCAAAAAAGTCATTAACTCCAGACTCTGTCAAAGAAAGCAAAAAATCTTAAYCTCTATGGTTACTTTGATTCCTGAAAACTTTCAATATGGATCACCACAAAATTCAGCAACTCAGCAACTCATGCCACCAAACCAGGTCTCAAGATCCAAGCTCACACATCCTTCACCACCTTACCTGCCACTCTTACCTGTTCACCAATCACTTCCAAATCCTCAGCACCTTAACTATTGAAGTCTACAGCACCATTGTGTAATAAATATTTATTTATTATTTTTCAAGAGGAAAAAGGAGTGGAAAAAGAAAGTGAAAAATCCATGAGGATGTCTTCAAAAACAGCCTGTCAAAATGCACTGATGTTTAATGAGGAACAGTTAGTTTCAGGATAAGTATAAAGTGCTGTTTCCAGTGCCCACTGAGCAGGAGAGGATATATGCAAATGAACGTCTGGGAGGATGCATGGCTCCCAAGCTTGCGTGTGCTCTCTCTTTTTGTCTGCAGTACTTCATTTGTGAAGCATGTTTTCCCCAGGGGGGAGTACAACAAGATTCAATTTAGATTTTTCCTAAATTAAATTAAATGCAATGGCCATATAGCCCCCAAGGGGGATGGGGTGGGGGTGAGCACACTTCAGATCCTGATAGGATGATGACTTATTTTGAAAGCAAGTAACTTTTGAGCAAATTTGAACTGCGTATGGCAGGGGCATGGGGTGGTGGAGTGAATTAATGTGATCATTTAATGAGCTATATTGTTACTATCCTACTTGGAAAGACTAAGGCTTTCTGAAGCAGTTAGGAGCAGTTTGAAGTGTAGAAATGCTTACTAGAAATTTAAATTTATATTTCTTTGATATTTTATAGCATTTTTTCACTTAAACTTTTACTCGTATCCTTGAGATGGTTGGGATGACTATAACTACTTGGTTGTTACAGTCACAACTTTTAAGAAAGGCTGCCGTCTTGTAGCTTCTGAATGTTAGGGCATACAGACAGGAACAAGTTACCCAAAAACAGTAAGTCATAGTCTTTAACACCACATTCCTCATTTGTGAAAACCACTAAGGCCCAAGCTAATGGAAATTGCCTGAAGTTATTTGGAATAATGATTAAAGGTCTTTTCAGTGTATTATCTTCTGTACTATGTTACACAGAGATACAAAAGATTTTCCCAAATACTCTACGTCATGAATAAACAAGTCAATCAAAAATATGGGAAAGTAGAGGTATGATGGAAACAGTGACCCAAGATAAAAGAGCATCATATGGCGTTAAGGGATCCAGGAAACTTTATTCAGGCAAATCACTCTGGATTAAATCCAGATCATTATRTCACAAATTATGCTTCTTATCATCTTGTAAAATGCCCAGTCCTGCATCAAATGCCCTGTTTTCCCTTTAAAATTAATGAATAGCATTAACTGATCCAAAATACAGGTTTATTGAGGAGATATATAATTACCTAACAGCAAATGTTGAGGAAAGGAGTGGGGCATAGTTCTTGTACCATTTTCACTTTATCCTAAAGATTTTGTCACCTGGAATGTGTGGTTCGTATCCTGTTTCTCTGTGTGATCCAAGAAAGTTTTGTTCTGATGAAACTCTTACCAATCCTGATATTCTGTTGTGATTATAGTAATCATACTCCAATTCAAAATAAATGTCATAAAAAATTGTGAGTAAACAATGTAATAACTCACATGAAGCCAGAGCACCTCTAGGAAATATCTGTAGAGGTAGAAGTATCTGTAGAAGTAGAAGTATCTGTAGAAGTCTCCTCTGTACATCTCACTGTGTGATCACACTTGTAATGATCTTCTCTGCTTTGTCAATATTTAGAGGCAAGAGTCACAGTGCAGTTCTCAAAATGATGTAAAAAAAATTCCTTAAAAATTAGAACAGAAAGAACTTAAAGAGAAAAACCAAGAATGTCAAAATGTCACAAACAAGTAATTTTTTTTTTTTTTTTCAAATGTCAGCATTTTTTTTTCCCAACCAGTGCAACTTTGGGGAATATAACAGTTTTGAAAAACATATCTTACTATAGATCTCTTACTATGGATTGAAGGGTTTAAATTTAGATAAGGTTCCACAATTAGAGTTGTACATGTAAATAATCACTGACATAATATAACATCTTCCCAGAGAGAACATGAATACAAAAACTATTTGAAAGCTTCAGTGTTCCATAAAGGCATCCTTTTAGGATTCTTGTTAGATTTTAAATGATCAAAAGCAGCCCCATAAGATATAGATATAATAAAAATCCTCATTATTTAATACTCAAAAATGGTACAACGAGTTAAATTATCTTGTGAGCATATATTTAAAATACACAAACTAAACAATGGATACGATAAAAYACAAAGATATATGTGTCCTGTTTTCAAGAAACATGTGATTAACAGAGAAAAAGCTAAGTGTGATATATTGTTGAGAACATTAAACCAATTTGAACAAATTTTATGAATATATGGATCATATATTCTCTTCCATAAATGCTTTTTAGATAATAATATCCTTCAGCAATGACAAAATGATCGCAGCTGATCTACAGTATATTTTTCTTTATGTGCTTTATATCCATAAAACAATAAAAAAATTAAATCTCAAAAAAGCAAGAAAAAGGAGAAGGAGAGAAAGAGACTAGAAGCATAACAGCAAGCCAGTTTTCACAAAACAGCTTTAAGCCAAAACTAATCTTACTCAGCGTGCAAGAACAGGGGAACTGTTGTATGTGGCTCTCTTGTCTTAAAAGCTCACTTGTGTCAGTACTTGAAATAAAGATGAGTGAAGCTCCAGTTGGCACTTGGTTAACGGCAATGTCAAGGCTGAGATAGCCCTAGAACATCCTGTGAGAGAGAAATTTAATTTGTCTTTATACACGTGGCTGAGATTTTTCGTCTGATATTAAATAATCACCTATAGTATCATCATCTTAGTAGTCGATGTGTTTGCTATTAATATGTGCATGTATTATGCATCATGTTACATAATAACAGCAAAATTGGAGCATTAATGAACATGGCATTAGCAGGTATCACATTAGACATACTCCATCCTCCCTAAAGCATGTTTTTGTCCAGTAGGTACAGATAGACCTGTTGTGGGAATGATATATCAAAGGCAATAGAAGTGGTTTCTGACATCAGTACCCTTTTTAGCTAGATCATTTTGAGTTAATTTGCCATGAAATGGGGCAGGAGAAAGCAAAGGATGGAAAGGAAGCAAACTTCTTAAGCTGTTCCACTTAAATCCACAAATATGTGATGCAGTGTACTGGCATCCTTACATGGAAAACAGAATCAGAAACTAGGAACAAAAGGAAAAGAAATGGTGAATTTTGCAATACCACCTCACTCCAGCACTAGGGTACTAAGAAAAGGCTCCTGTCTGCATGGTGGCATTTTTCTGACCCTGAGCCGGGAAAAAAAAAAAAAAAAATGGGGAGAGTTTAACCTACATATTGTCCAAATACATAAAGTAACTCATGTCTCAGGCTTTGATTGTAAACCCCTTGAAAAAGGCGCAGTGGTGTTTTGTTGAAATGTCTGCGTATTGTCCAAYGAAGGGGAAAAACAGGACTGAAATTACTGTGAGTCTGGATGGAGAAAAGGAAAGGGAAGAGAGGTGCGGAGCTGTGTTTGCAATACAATATTTCTCACTGTCCTTCCTCTGTCGAATACAGCCATGCTGGGGCAGCCCCAATTTGGCCCTCCCTGTTTGAAAAGTGCTTTGAAGTTGAAACATACTTTGTAAGTGCTAAGTATTATTATTAAAATTAATTGATAGGGTGACTGTTCTGTGCAGCTGCCTGCTAGCTTAGATTGAGTTATACTGCAGGATATTGTTTGTGTTGTACTGAAGAGGGCTGTAGTAATACTGTGTGACTGCCTCTCTCCTGGGAACTCTCCCGAAAGCGAGATGTGCATCTGATGAGAGTATCCCAGTGAGCAACGATTTAAATACATAAATAAAATGAATGGGAGTGAGAAACATGTGTGGGAGGTAATTTGAGGGCTTCATAAACAACAGTCTTCAGTTTGGGTAAAAATTGTCTTTGGTCTTCATTTTGGAGGTAATGAATCGTTCAAGGTTGACTCCAATATGGAAAAGAAGAAACCTTAACAGAACCTTTATGCACGTTCTGAGATTGGCTTCAGCCTCAGATAACTCCCATCCACTGTCCAGGGTCTCTTTTGATTTGCTTTGACTATTGGCTGAAATTGCAGCCAATTCACTTTTTTAAGGCATCTAACAGAGGTATCTAATTCAGGAACTCCATTGACCCAGATTTCCATTTCAGTCAGTGAAGAGGGAGGGCGGTGGGAGAGAGAGGAAAGTTCAGACGATTCAGGATGATTCTTAAATGGGCTGTGTCTTCTTCTATTGAGTGGAGAAGGAGCCTGCAGAAGCTGAACGTAAGTGCCTCAGCTAAAGGATGTCCCTGGATTGGCATAGTTTGTCCCTCTACAGAAGCAAATCTAATCTAAAAGGGCTCTAGGTGGGGTGAACTGTCCCTGCTACCCACTTCCCCAGTACTCGCCTTTTCCTTTTTTATTTCTACTCTTTCTTTGAGTGTGAATTCCTTGAATCCTTTATTTGTTGTTCCTGCTTTCCAGTGCTAAGTCTCCCGTGCAAACAGCTCCGCTAGAATGCAGCTGTCTCATTTTGCACAGCAGACTCAAAACACAGCTCTCACCAGTCCATGTTATGCTAACTTATCATTGAAACATTCAGACTCGAACCCCTGGAATTTTCCATCTGCTTTTCATCTGCTGAGCTGACGCTAGAAGGGCAACCGCTGCGAGAAACCCTGCAGGGCAGGTTTTACCAGTGGGTGTAATTGAGAAACAGTAGCTAACACTCTTAGATACAGGGCAAGGGGATGGTTAATAAAAGAAAATATAGATCAAAAAGATATAAACACACATCACAGCATGATCCAAATCAGTGTTGTTGTTAGGTTGTGGTTTTGTGTTGTTTAGGGTTTTTTTTAATACATATACGCTCGCACATTCTCAAGACCATGTGTGTTAGCGTGTCTCATTGGAGGATGTAAGAAATCTGAGATTCATGGAACACCACCAGCATTTAAATGGAGAGAAAGGTCTTATTGAGATTCTGAACAGGGAGGAGGGAAAACTGAGATCCACTTCCCAACTAACGGTGTCACCCAGTTCTTGAGCAAATCAAGTGAAAAAAATAGCTGATGATTTTAAAGTGCTTGACGTAACATGCCTTTTAAGTCCCAAGTATACAAATCGGAGCCTGCAGTCTGCTGAGCACTGCTAAGGACTCTGAGGCCTTGTTTCAACCTTGCAGAATGAGTGTAGCGATAGCAGGTAAGCTACCTGTGGTAAAAGGTGAAGCATTATATACTAACTGCTATATTAGGGGACAAGCAGGACTAAGACCTTAAGCTCAGTGGCACCCTTATTCTCTAAACTGGGTAGAAAAAGGGTCTGCAACGAGCACTGACCAGGAGGCTGCACTTCCTTGTAAGAAACATTAACAAAGGCAGTGATCAAAATGTGTCTTAAATGATCTTTAATTTCCCTTCTTGGTGTGTTTTGTTTTCTTTTCTTTTCCTTTCTGATAGATAAGAAAAATAAATAAGAAAATGAAACCAAAGGAAATGCACAAACAAGCACATGCACACACATACACATATATACACACAGAGAGAAATCATTATATAAAATGACCAAGGCAAATCAAGGAAAATAATTATTGCAGCTGATGGAGCAGAAACCCCATTATGGCTAGATGCTAGTTCACAATGTACAGTCCTGGAGGTTGAGCGCTAAATGCATTTTTCAGCATCTTTAGCACAATTTATTAAATTAAGTTTTAAAATGAATCACATTTCTTCCCAGCTCTATTTTTTCCCTCCTCCTTGCTCTCTGCTTAGGGCTTGTTTCCTTGGTTATATTTTATAGTCAGTGTTTATCACTGTTCTAGTTTGGTTTGCTTCCTCTCATTTTCAGGCCTGATGCTGGAGTGTGAAACTCTCCTTACATTCATGCTGGAGGTATTATTCATACAGATAGTAAGCCTTAGCATGGGGTGTGAGGTGGGGACAAAGAGAGAAAGATCTAGAATATCTTTTGGTGCCTTCTGACGAAAGCCTGAGGCGCCTCAACCCAGAACCAAATCAAAGCTTCAAGATGCAGCAATGTCTCCTAGTAAATTGATGGTACAATTGAAGCAGGGCAGATATCCATAAATCAAATATCTTCCTAAAGTGGAAATCTAAGGGGAAAAATGGTAAATGCATTTCTTAAAGCCTGTATGCATCTTGCTGGCATTCATCTTTTCCCAGAAGGAGTTTCCAACATCAGAGCGGCTGAATATGTAAGTCTTACACCTACATTCATACCCGTTTCAGAGGCAGTCTGAAGTAAATCTGGTAGGGCCTTTTCTCAGATGTAATCCTTTGACCATGCAGCTGGGTAATCCCCAAACCCTTTAGATGCAGCTAGTGAGTCTGTAGAGAAATTATGCTGCAGGTATCTTTCACATAGAGAAAAAACATTCCAAATCATGTAGCATATGGCATGCATTTTTAGGATAGTTTTTACTTAAGTTTCATCYTTCTTCTTTTGAACTTAATGTAAGCTAAAAAACAATTTTAAGTCCCGTGAGATCTGAGTCTCATGTCTCCTGAATCTTAACTCGAGTCATTCTCTTTTTAGTTCCTCCCAGCCATTGATACTGGCTCTATGTTTGCAAAGACGCATTCACTTTCACAGTCAGTCTCTAATTCTCATGGAAATAGGAAAAGCAGTAACCACTTTTTAGGTCAAGAAAAGAATGGACGGAAGTGAAGTGACAAATRTCACAGAGAGTGGCAGTTGCAAAATGGAACATGGAAGCCATAATACCCATCACGGAGACAATTGTTATAGATACACAAGATGAYAGGACTGGAAGAGGTGCCCAGTTCCTTGTCTTTTCTGGCAATTGTGCAATATATGGATACTGCAGAATGACTCACAGGTTCAGGAAATCATAATGAGAAAATAATGTCAGCTTTGGGTTTCTGAGAAGGAATTGCAAGAAAGGAAATGGGAAAAAGGCAAAGCCAGAAATATCTAGCAATGCCTTCCTCTGTTTATAAAGTATGAGAAATGAATTCAGGATGTAGTTACTGATGTGGATTTTAACACAGTGTCTATTCACATATGCATAGCATGAGTAGCTCCAAGTATAACCTGGTTGAAGAGTGATTTAATTAATAACACCCAAACTATAAGCTTTCATTTATAGTAAGACCCTCTTCAGCTTATTTCTTTACATCACTGCTAGAATACAAAGGAGACTTAAAACTAGTGCAAATTACCTTTACATGTAAGGTATACAAAGTGATTTGTATGGAAGTTTCATGCAGATGTAAATAAATACATTTGTGTGTGCATGTGTAGGGGGATGGAGTGTGTGTGKGGGTGTTCATTTCAAGAATAGCTGTTTGAAGAACAGATTTTTAAAGATCTTTTTTCTTGATGTATTTTTTTTTTCCTTTTTATAAAAAGGAGCATGGCAAGATTATCTTTTGTAGTTATTAGTAAAGATCTATTTATACAGATGCCTTTCTAAATTATGAATTCAATCATCATCCCACAGATAAATGTTGAGTCATAAAGGCGCATGTTGATTTAATATCTGAGAATGAGACTTTTGAGTCAAAGGACTGAATCACATTAGAAGTGCTGGGTTAGAAATGGTTAGGCTTTGAAACTTAATACTACAGCAAATAAATCTGACAATATGTTTTAAAATAGAGAAGAAAAAAAAAAGATAAATGGCAGCCATGAAAGTATTATCAGAGTATTTTTTGACCAAACTGCTGCATATTTCAAAGGTATATTATCAAAATAGTTTTCTGTTTGAGGGTCAAATGAATAACTTGTTCATCAGTGTAATAAAACATGTTTTACTCCATGTGAACATATATGCTTAGATAGAAATCCACAAACACCATCAATTTGGTAAGGTCTGAAGTTTGCTCAAAGAGTAGCAGGAATATGAATTACCAGAGGAAATTTAGACAAAATAAATATAGGAAGTGTTTTTTCCCAAAGTGAAATATGTTGAGTCCCTCTAGAGGTGTGGCTGCCTACATTTAGGGCTGAATTTCAGAGCAAGATGACAATACATTTGCATTTAAAATTTCCTTCATACAAAGTTCTGAATGCAAACATACCCATAAGGATAATACCCAAAATGTGTAATTGGCAGTGGGGCATGTAAACCCAATCACTGTGTACCTATTAACTATGGCTATCCCCTACAAATCCATATGTAAAGAATTGTGCCATATGTAAAGACTGTATCATTCCCTAAGGATGCTATCTCTTTTTCTCATCACCCTCTTTAATTGAGATGCGAGCTAAATCCCAAGCAGCAATCCAGACTGTCTATTTTCTTAACTGCTTAACCTGCAGGTTTGTTAATCCATAGGTGCTTCAGTAATCAACCTTCGAGTTGCTTAGGTGCTCAGATCCAGATGCTTAAACATTCTCGGAAATGCACATCCTAAACAATGGGTGGTATTCTTCTACCTGAAACTTCACTGCAATGCAACATAAAGTGTACAGGCATCAGCAACTAAYGAATTCCTCAGTGAGGGCAAAAATTCAGCCCTGCCTTAAAGGTGTTTTGCCCCATCTTCTGAAACATGGCACGCTTACTGAAGAATCTGGAGAGCCAGATACTGCTCAGCGTGAAAGCAATTGAATTAGCATCACCCATATAATGGCAGAGAATGGTAACTGGAGATTGTGGCAGAGCTTCAAAGAAACGGCTCTGATGAGAAAGGTTAATACTTAATGCGCGCTGCATGAATCATGCTGTGAAGGAAAACCATCTCTTACGTAGTCAGAGTAGTCAGGGAGGAGCTACAATAGGTAGACCAAAAGCCTGTGATGGTTTTCAAAGGTATTTTCTTCTCACCAGTTGATATTTATGGAGCTTTAGGTACCTTGGATTAATGAGACACTAAGGGTTTCCATGAGGCAGGATCTAAGCTAATCACATAAATTAGCTGGGTTGGGCTCCATTGTGAAAGAACAGTGCCACCTTTCTGTCTGTTCTCTCTTTCTTTTTTCTCTCTCTCAAAGAAGAGATTTGATCATGAAGTTTCCAATCTCACAGTGCCAATGGGTTGGAAAGTTACTGGAATCTACCCGCATGACATTTTTCTGGTCTTACTAAGTAACACTGGGTCTACAGGTGACAGCACTGGGTCTACCCAGGGACTGGGAAGCTATCCTTAGCTGCTAATGGATGGATTTCAATGATGAAAACCTGTGAAGTTGTGGGGGTTTTTAAGAGATGTTCTGGAAATATTTTTAAGAACTTTTCCTGCAATGGCAGCAATTTTGAAGACTCAAAGGTTGCAGTGATTCTAGGCCCAATTTCCAAGGAATTAAACCTCTAAATATGTTGATGAACTCCTATAATCTCCAGGATATACTACGTTGTAACATTTTATAGTCTGTTGTGTTAAAATGCACATCTAGGCCTGTGCTGTCACAGTCATATTTTTAGGAAGCTTCTCACTTAGAAATCACATTTATCAATGGTTCTTGCTGTCTGAATAGCCATTTGTGAGTGAAAAAGGTGATCACATTTTCTTTTAAGAGACAGCAGATTTCTTTTAAAAATTTTCAGACCAATTTTCCGTCCTTTTCATGTTTCTATTCATAGTGAAAGGCACTGACCATAGCTCCCTTTAAAATACAAACAAAAGGTAATAGTTGGTGGGGACTAAAAAAGAAAGAAGATAGATCTGATCCCAACTAAACTGGATATCGTGAAGTTTATTGTCTGTTCAATGTGGAGAAATATCCGGTCGTCTTAGTTTTATTCAGAGCTTTGGATTACCTTGATTCAACATAATAAGTAAAACCACGCATTTGCTTTTCAAGGAACATTAGAAATTGTTCTAGAAAGGCCTTATTAGTTCTGCTTTTCCAGTTCTCAACAGTGTGACATTATGAACAATGATAGGTTTTACAGACTTAGTAAAATGTGTTATTGTCCTTGCTGACAAGCCCTGGCAAGCTGCTGTGTGTGTTTTTACAGAGCACAATGTCAAAACTTCCTTATACAAAGCTCGAGGACCTGTACAGAATAAGCTACAGCAGGCAGAGATAGCAAATTCCCACCGTAGCTGTTTACAGATTTGCAACTTGTATATTCACTTGTGGGGCGTCACGGTTGTATATTGAGCATCCATAAATCACAAAGCTCTCTGGCCTTGCTATGGAAATATGACAATTCTGCTCGGCACCTGCTCCACCCTCTATTTCTGTCACTTGCCAGAATGACAGCGGGCTATAAACGTCTCCACATACTAGGGTCCCAGCTCTGATTCGATGGAATTAAATGACCTTGGCCAAGATGATATTTTTGATGTGGAGAGCTTATCCCATTCTTCATGCAAAAGAAGCAGGGCTCTAAACCTGAGTGACAGAAGTCAAATCTTCTTGAAGAAAAAAAAATAAAATAACATTGACTTTATTTTAATATTTCTTTTCCAATACGCTGAAGTTTTACCAGTAATTGCCCGACACAAATATTTATGAATGTCAGACCACGGAGTTCTATAACATTTGCTCAGAGAATAACATCGCTTAATGAATTCTACCATGCACATGGGACTCAGGTCTTTAATGAATAGGTCACTGTGATTTCTAGAGATGGCTGTCACTTTGAGATATGAGAATCATTTCTCTTTAGTGAAGAGGAGCTTGGATATGTGCATATTTAGGGGTTCTATTTCCCACAACTTTAGACCTCTCAAGAATGATGCAGAGCCGGGGCTAAGATTTAGGAGATTTCAGGTGTCATAACACTGAGATTCCCAAAGATCAGGAGAGTATAAACACACACACACACACACAAAAAAAAAAAAAAAAGCCAAAAAAATACAATTTCCCCCACAAATTAGTTACTTCTGTGTTACTGCTTGAGTTCTGAAGCACCAGATACGCAGTAATTCTTTTAGTGCATTTTTCCTTCACAGCTCACTGCTTGCTTATTCATTTCACAGGTTTCACCCTTTGCCAAAATTTCATGTAAAGATACAGCAATGTTACTATGTAATTATATACATACAATATAATTATTTAAATGTAGCTMCATCTTTTACCTTCAGGTTGTTCTTTCTAATCCTGTACAGGATGGGGAAAGTGAAAATCATTACCATGTATGGAAGAACTTGACCTTGATTTTCCAATAACAATCTCATACATAGATAGGTACCCACAAAGATCCAAGGAAAATTAACCTTCAAAAAATCAACGTTATATCAAAAACAGTTTTACTTGCCTCGGCACTGAGAAGAACCGAGTTTCTGATACAGCTGAGTATTGCTGTAGTTCTCTTAACTCAGCAGTGGGAGACAGTGTAGAGGCATCCATTATTATTCATATCTCTCCTCTTGGGAAGTAGACAAAAGACTTCAATGCCTATGCTAACAGTCCAATTTTTTTTTTTTTTTTCTTTTTTTTTTTTTTAGCAGAAAACACAAAAAAAGGGTAATGCAATAAATAAAAGTATTTCCCAGATGTAATTTAATAGACTTCTTGAACTAGTGAAAGTCAGTAGACGGTGCTTTTATGGGGCAGTGGAACAGATGTATTTACTGCAAAATGGGAAACAGTTTCTTTGCATACAATGGAGATGAAAATGGCATTATAATCTATAGAATAGACTCTCTTCATAGGAAAAAAGCTAAGCATTACAACATATGGGGCATCACAGGATATAGAAATGAAATAAGTAATATAAAGGATTTTGAAGTCAGCCTGAAAGAAAAATTGGGGCTTTTTTTTCCCCACTTATTATTTTTAATTAAGATCTCTTTGTTCCTGCTGAATTAAAGATACTGTAATATAACTGCAATAGAACCAAAATACAAATCCATTGTCCAAAATTCAAATGGTTCAAGTCTGCATGAAACTCTTGCAGAATGTGTTTGAAACAAGACCTGATTTCAAATTCAAGGACTTTATTCCAGAAAAAATCACCTCAATCCCTCAGCAGAAAGGTGCTTGCAAAGACTTACCGTCTTTTTTTCATTTTGAGGCTTTCATCTTTGCACTCTGCACATTTGCACCTATTTTAAGGTGATTGACCCCAGACAGAAAGTTGTATTGCCTGACCCTGCTCTACAATATTAAAATTGCAAATGTTTCTCTATGAGAGCTTTCCCTTCTAACAGGAAAGCTTTTCTAACGTAAGTACAACACATGCAAAACCTGTCTCAGGATCATCCACAGGTCTTTTACATTCATTTTTCCTTTTCTCTGCTAGATGCTCAGCTTCCCTTTTGGAAGTCTTAGGGAAGTTAATGGGAAGTTGTAACCCTGGGGTCTGTAGTCATATAAAATATTTCTGAAGTTTAGAGTTAATTAATGATACCAATTTTTTTTTTTTTTTTAGTAAATGAAACAAGTTTGCAGAATTTGACTATTATATCATTTTGTGAGTTTTATAACAGCTTAGGAATTTACATTAAACATACTGCTTACTGTGAGGCTGCTCCACTGCTTTTTCAGTGCTAATATATGGGACCTTAGAGTTTTAGGTACCTCCAATTTAGGTACTTCAAATAGGCGCTTTGTCAGATAAATCCTAAATGTGACTTGTCCAGGTGAAAGTAAGTAATGGAAAAAACTAATCAAACAATACATGAAGCTATGCAAAGAAATAAGATTTTGAAACACAGTGTCAGAACAAAATATTTAGACTTTTGTAACAAAGTGCTCTTAATTTCAGCAAGCAGTGGAAAACATGTGATTGCAATAAAACACAAAACACAAACTTGTGTGTGGATTTCTAGTCAGGAATTACCTGTGAAAAAGACCAATGACTTTAATCTTCTTCACAGCTAACACAAAAGACAGGCACAACAGCAGATTATTACCTTAGCCAAGCAGCAATCTGAATAAATACAGAACTGGAAGATGGAATAGCCAACTTTGTCCTTAAATAATTCGTTCCGTGCTATTCATTAGTCAATCCCATGTAAATCTTGGAGTGACCTATACTAGACTTTCTAGTAAGAAAAATCTTCCACTGGTCAATATGACCGGTAGCACTGCTGAGGACTTGTTCTCCTGGCTGTCAATGTGCTTTATGGGTTCGACTATGATGAGGCCACATCCTTTCATTTCTGCAGAGGCATGAGTGGATTGTAGCAAATTCCTTGGGTAACTCGGAGCACTAAATCATTCCCTTTCCCATGAAGAATACTATTCAGCTTCTGCCTCCTCTCAGGAAACAGCTCACATTTTGAAGAAGAGCTTTTTATTCAAATAAACACCAAACAATAAACTGGCTTTCCAAAAAGGATGCTCTCTTAAAGTGGCAGTGACATCCTGTGCCTTAATCCACTCCCCTGACTCAAGCAATAAAGTGACAAATGAAATCAGTGACTGTTGAGAAATAACCATGTTCAGTTCAACTGGATACACACACACACTTCCCTTGAACAAATCTATCCTTTAAGCAAGTAGTCTTTAAAGTTACAGTGTCAGACTGCAAGTTGTAGAACAAAACAACAACAAAAGTCCCTGCAAAAAAATCTTTTAAAACTTATGGCTAAAAAATAAATAATAGATAAAGCTGGCAGTTGATCAGCTGTTATACCAGATTAGTTCCACAGAAGCAGCTGAAGATGTGTTTCTGAGCGTGTCAGGTACACTTGTGGTCACAAAACCCACTACAATATTCTATTGTAATGGCTCTAAATGCTGTTGGAAGCCAAATTATTTTATCTATTACTGTGGAATACCGCAGTATTTGTTTTTAATAAGCGTTATGTCTAGACTTCCCTCCAGTGTGTTCGTGTTCACAAAGGCTAATCAATAGTTACTTTACTTACTCTATTGAGTTTCAGCACATTAATTAATGTGTATCTCAGTAATCATGACAGACCTCATCACTGGATCAAAGAGAAGAGTTTGAAATTGGTTTTGTTAACAATGAAGCCGTTTCTCCCTTCTCTCTTATGACCTTATCCAAGGAGAAGAGAAGTGTAAAATGCTCCCAGGTCAGAACAGCAGCTTTATAAATGCATATGGTCCAGGTAAAACTCTCTCTCTGTTACTCCTGATCTTTGCTTTACATTTCATATCAATTGATAAAATCACAATCTTTGAAAAAGGCCTAATCCAAAAAGAATGGAACTTATTCTCTTAACTTCAAAAAATTTTGTTGGTTTTTTTTTTTTTTTTTTAAATTTTCTTATTAAAAGTTGCATGCTGTGCAGTTTTTGTTTTAGTACTGACAATAGTATGGAATAGCACACATCAGGCAAAGGTTTAATGCTTATGTGGTTTAGTTCAACACACTGATGATTTCTAACATTTCCATTTCCTGAATTATTGTTTCACGACTTAAAACACTATTTCTTGACTACACACATACAATGTGACAGCAGAAGTCACCACTGCAGGTTTATGAACTGGGACATAGTTGTAAATCAATATTGAAAATCATGGCAGTTTGCCAGGTTAATTTAGATTTCTGAGTGCCAAACGGGAGTTGCTGTTTCTCAAAGCAGTTTCCTCCTTGATTTCCTAAAAAAAAAAAAGAAAACAAAAAGAAATAAACAGAGGAAGTCTGTTATCTCTCATGAGCCATATTGGCACTAGATTCTGTGGCAGTAGCTGGTGTTGGTGAGATACTCGTTTCAGAAACCTGTTGCCAGAGTCCTTATGGGGCAGCTGTACCCAGAAGAGGTCTGCAATGAGAATTGGAGAAAGGCTGTTTATTTTATGGACCTCTCAGGTTGTCAGTGTGTTAGTGTACTTGTCATCTCTGCATGTGGAAGCTGCCAGGGCAGGTTGCTGAGAGTTAGGATTGCTGAACAAAAGTTTTAGCTGTCGTGAAATCAGAGGTTCCTGTCATAGGCAGGCCCTACCAGAGCTTCATCCTGGATGTATTTCATCTGTTGACTGATGTCACGGGCACGTCAGATGATTAAAACGGAAACTATAGCAGAACCCCGGCTTTGTAAACCTCTGACGCTGAATGACTCCGTACACAAGCTTGAAAATTTGGGGTGTTTTTCATGTTTAAGCTAATGGGATTTCCACTTACCCATTTTTAGAATATTTAGGGTATAAAAAATACTGATTTTCACCTAAATTACACTTTTGTGGATCAAGCAATGTAGAGAAAATGAGAAGGTGCAGTTCCAGGATGGAGCACCCATACAGAATATTACTTGTTAAGAAATCTTTGTAAACCATTTCCAATTCTTTCTTTTGGTCTCTCTGTTTTCAACTCCCTTGCTATGCAAAATAAACCAATGCTAAATAYAGTAAAATAAATTCTGTCTGAGTTACTGAAAACCTCTGTTTTGATAGATTCCTCTCAGATATCACCACAACATGGTCTTCCAATGCACTTTGTTTCTCTTTTTCTTGCCGTGTGCAAGCTCTATTGGGTTGTCTAGTCTACTTACAAAGTCACTGGGGTTGCCACCTTTGTTTTATTACTCAAATATGACAGAAGTTTGCTAAATTTCTGCTACTTCTAGGTTTTCCTGTTGTGGCTCTTCTGAAAAATCATTGTTAGTTGTACTAGCAGAACAACTTTTAGAAAGTATTCAACTCCATTATAATTCCTGGAGGATTGAGTACCAGAACTTCTCCCCTTTCTACTTTAGAAATGAGTTTGAAACATCTTTTCCCATCAGACCAGTGCCGAAACCAGACAAGAAACACTGCAAACAATATTTTCTAAAATAGATTGCTGAAATGATCTTATAAAGAAGGTTCTCATTCCCTTTTCCCTGGCAGAATTGTCTGTAGGAGACAAAGTTAGTATCAAGGTTAAATTTCCTATATCTCCTTTTTTTTTCTTCCTCCTTTGTTTGTCACTGACTTAGGCACATCATCAGTACTTCATGCAAAACAAGGAAAACACCTGCCTGTGTGGTATCCTTGTGAGGTAGCCATTTTTATCTAATCTGGATCCATATAGGGTCAGATCTTTCCCTCACTGAGTTTTGGAATTTGCTTTTATAGAAATAGACTTCCCTTCTGCCAATATAATTGTTGTGGTTTAACCCTGGCAGCACCTAAACACCACGCAGCCGCTCGCTCACCCCCCTGTTCCAGTGGGATAGGGGAGAGAATCGGGAGGGCACGAGTAGGAAAACTCACGGGTTGAGATAAAAACAGGTTAATAATTGAAATAAAACAAAGTAGAACAGTGATAATAACAGTGGTAACAACAATAGGATACACAAAAGAGGCGATGCACAATGCAACTGCTCACCACCCGCCAAACCAACGCATTACCGAGCYGACGCGTTGCCAAACCGACACGTGCCCGAAAAACGCGCGAGCCCGTCCCGGAAACCAGAGGGCCCCCCACCACTTAGTTTTTATACTGAGCATGACATYACATGGTATGGAATACCCCACTGGCCAGCTGGGTCAACCGCCCCGGCTATGCTCCCCCCACCAGCTTCCCRTGCACCTGGCAGGGCRTGGGAGGCCGAGAAGTCCCCGGTGCAAGCACCACCCAGCAACACCCAAAACATCAATGGGCCATCAACGTTCCTATTATACCAAACCCAAAACACAGCACACACACCCAGCTACTGGGAAAAAAGTTAACTCTGCCCCAGCCAGAACCAGGACAATAATATAATATAATATAATGTCATATAATGCTCTACTTCATTTCAAAACCTGAACATATCAACATTCAAAAAAAACCCAATAGAAGACAAAGCTCTGAATGTCTAATGTGTCATTATAATGACTGTCATTAACTACAGATTAAACAGCACGCAGTACATCCTGATTTTCTTCCTCTGAATCACAAGAACTGAAAAATTAACGATAACTGTTTTGTTCCTCTTTTGCTTTTATTTCTTAGAATTTTCCAACTGTGTTTCTCTTTTGCAAATCATGGTTATTTTCATAATATAAAAGATGTTTAACTAAGTAAGAGTCCGCAGTTCTGAACTGAGGCAAACATCTGAATGTCACTCAATAATAAAACAAGATTAACCTAAGGAGCTGCATTTATCTGTTTAGCAGTGTGACTGAGAATTAGTCTATTCCCAAATGAAATGGATGTATGACAGTACTGCCATACTGACTTGAAAGCTTGGACAATGAAGGTTTAATTGCTTTCACTCTTGTAAAATGTAACAAGAACAGAAATGAAGGCAATTTGAACAGATAAACAAAAATATGTATGTACTTTTAGGGCCATTGCCATTTTTCTGCAGGTAAGGGGGTTGCTTAGCATACTGAAAAGATGAGGAATCTGTAAAAAGCTTTCTTACCTTTGTCACTTTTGGGGCTGAGCTGAATGAACAGAGTTCTACAAAAGGAAAGCAGTGGCTTTAGTCACAACTGGTCCAAATCACGTTCACTTTTGCCAACAATATTTGCTACAAATTTAGGTTGCTGTTGTTTCTATATGCAACTCTGCTGCCTCTGCACCTTTTGTGATTCAGTATCTTTGTGAGAATTATATTTACTCTTGGTAAATTATCACCAAATAGCTTCCACAAACAAGTCTAAGCACACTGGTTGTCTATTACTCAGGTCTTTTGCCATAACAATGCAAGAATAGCTGTAACGAGTCAGATGAAATATCCATTTAGTGTAGCATACCTCTCTGACAATTACAACACAGAATGCCCTGGGAAGAATATAGGATGGTCCTAGGAACATCCAAGATATATTTGAGAAAAAGATAATGATGTGCCATACTCTCTGCCATCAACCTTTTTTTTTCCATAGCAAAAGGAACTGTGATACGAGTGTCTTAAACAGAAGCCTTTACTCAATCCAGCCAGTTCCCAGGCAGAATAACCACAGGACTAAGTCTGCAATGCAATGCAAGGCAATGCAATGCAGTGCCATGCACTGCATATACCTCCAGTGCAGACAGCTATAATGCAGTTTTGAATTGTTACTTTAATAAAAAAACTTGTCTCCCTTTGCTCTTTCCCTGTTTCTTTCCTAGGATAAGAGGGGAAAGCTCAACATTCCCCTATATATCTCTGGTTCCTATTGGAAAAAAGAAAAAAGAAAGAAGAAGAAAGAAAAAAAGAAAAAAAGAAAAATTAAAAGAAAAAAAGGCTGAAAAAAGGGGGGACTGTACAGCTGCTTGATAGACTGCCTCACCGCCATGTCATGGATAGGGGGAGCACCTGGAGCCTGGGCTGAAGGGTCTACCACAGGCTGCACAGAGCCTGTAATCACTAGTGATCATTATCCTGGCCATGCATCATTATGATCTGAAGGCTTCAACAGAGTTACTTCTGCTTTATGCCTCTATGTTGAAAACATAAATAAATAAATAAATAATCAAACCCTCTGCTTTTAAAATATGTGTTTTTAGAATGTCTAGTTGCCATCCAAGTCCTCTTGAGCATTGATTATTGACATGTCTTATTCATAACTCATAGGGATACTACAAAATGTTTGCAACCTAAGTTGTGTATTACACAACTGGATCTTAATTTTCCTTGTCACCTCTGCAATTTTTGCTGTATAAACTTTCTTCTATCTAAGAGTTCAATTCTTTGTGGTTTTACAACCAGGTTAATTTATGTGTGGTTTAGTGGGATATGTGGTACTACCACTGAATTATTTGGAGAAAGGCTGCCTAAAAAAACCTTCCAAAAATTCTGTCGCATSTCTTCTTATTTATGAGAATATTCTTATAACTTTTAGATGGCTTATGTTAGAATAAATTGCCCCCTACTCCAGCAAAAGTTTTACGAAAATTCAGAGATTATTCCTCTGGCTATCGTATCATACCCCCAGTATGTGTTTAGGGGAATTCTATCCTAGCAAAGGAAAGCTCAGCTCTCTTTCCACAAATATCAAAACCACTGATCAGGTTGCTAAAGATGCCCTTTTAAACACCGGTGGAAAGCCTGCGTTTCTGGATGTAGGGGGTTGGTTCCTGTTTGGGTGTGTTGCCAGAAAATCTTGAATGACAACACAATCCATCACAACAAACAAGCACAGATCTTGCATGTACACACTTCCAGGTCTATCTGTCCTAGAAAGGCTGTCAAAAATTCCCATGCAACAGGGCAGAGTACGCAGCTGCGCCGGGGGGTCCAGGTGGAGGAGAGCAGAACAGACATCAGTGGGAAATAAGGAAACACCATCTTGTTTCTTGTGCCAGGGATGTTGTCCAATTGCTTCATGTGGCTACTGATAATGTACTCGTTAATCCCTGTTTTATCTGCTTAAGGAGTTTGGTCTAAAGTCTAGCAGACTGCTATGGAGTTCCATGGCTTTGGAATAAACTCAGCTGGTAAGAGAAGCCTTGGGGCTACGAGTGGCAAGAGCCCCATGGCAGCTCTGTGTGGATACAGAACTATAACTACATGCACTTCTTCGGACCKCTTAATAACTCTTTATAACATTTTTTTCCCCAGGCTGGCATCTTGATTTTTAATTGTTCTTTCTCCATATAAAAGCATGCAAACATCTAATTTTTTTTTGCCGAACTGCTCCCACCCAGTGGATGCTTAGACTTTACACTGCTTTTAAAGTATTGTTCATCCAACTCACTTTGAACTTTAAAGCTTTTTACTGAGATAACAGGATCTACAGTGTGAGATCAAGCTTAGAAATCACAGCTTGAAATGCCCATCCAGGGGAAGTCATGCAGAAAATGAAACATATCTGGCAGAACAAGACTATGGTCGGAGTGACAAGACAAAGTCAAGGAAAAGGCAATGAGGAGAACCCCAGACAGGAAAAGGCTCCCTGGTGTTACTGGGAGAAAAGAGGGTAAAGGTGCAGGGAAAATGTAGAGTTAAAACCCACCTAGGAAGGCTAAGATTGAAGTGTGTGAACAATCCCAGCTCCCCTCTCCCCCCTCCTCCCAGCAAAGGTCATTCTGTGTGGAAACATTTTCCTGTCTCTATGTCTTTGCTTTTATTTTGGCCTTTATCTGGGGGAATTTTGTCTAGGTACAATTGTGTCTTTTTCAAACTGTTCAATCTCTTAGCTGTCTCTTAAAAAAAAAAGAAAGAAAAGGAGCAGGGGGAGACAGTAAATTTAACGCTGGTTAGGTGGTACTGGATTGACAGCTGTGTGACCACAGAAGTTATAACATGGGCAGAAAAGGTCTTTTCTTTACTGGCATCTCTCAGCCTGTCTCATATCCCTTAATGAAACATTCCCATAGAATGATCTCAAAATGCTCGGCATCCCCTATGGCCACCAGCCCTTCTCTCTATCCACGGTGCTGTGCTCAGCACCCTGCTGTCTGCACAGGCAGCATTTGCCTGTGGGTTCACTATAATCCCCTGAGACAAGAACATTCATTGCACAGGTATCCTTGAACCACTGACTCTCGGTCAGTGTCTCCTTACWGGCCCAGTTCAAAACTGGGATCTGGGCAGAAAGCCCATCTATCTCCTAACAAACCTCTTGAGCAGACTCTTCCCTAGAACTCTGACACCACTGCCGAGAAAACAGCATAAGGAAAACAACCCACAAGCAGGCACGCAGTTTGCTCCTCTCATCCTCCATGTCTAGTCTGCAGGTTTTGCTAAGAATAATTATATATATTGCAGGAATGCTCAACACACTCTGCTTAGACACAATAAGAGATACCGCCCCACTGAAATGATTTGTGCTGACATGTTCTTCACAACTGGGAAGATAAAAATGCAAACATGAAACACATTTTGTGTAAAAATTAACAGCTTCCAGTGATTTAAAGAATGAGTTTGAGAATAGGAGGGAACTATTTTGACTTCTTTTACACTGTGCTGCTGATGTGCTCTCACTTGCTGATAAAGCACTGCTGTAGCAATAAGCAGAACATACCTTTACAGGTTGTCATCCTGCAGTTTTTGATTACCAGGGTAGTCCTACGGAAATAACCAAACCAACCAAACAAACACCAAAATGAAAAACCAAACCTGTTTCARACATATCCAGAAGAGATCAAGAATTCTGGTATTTATGACTGGGGTCGTACATGACACTATGACTAGATGCAACTGCAATATAAGTACATAGCAGTTTCCCCTGCATGACCAAGAGTGTGCTGGGGGCACTAACAGACAAGAGTTACAACTGTTCCCTCATTTAATTAATCTTTTAAAAGCACAAAATCAGCCTACTATTAGAATTAATTCTTGCTGGGCTTTTAGGCAATAAGCTTCTCTGACAATACCTTACGGAATGTTTCAAAGCAGTTTTGATAACTTTYTGTTTGAAGTACCATTAATGCTTAATGAAGAGTAATAAATAAAAGATTATTAGTATTTTATTTAAGCAACAAAATTTTAGGGCAACCCCCCCCATATTCACGTATGATACACAAAATGAATGTAGATGATTTGAAAATAAGAGAATTGAACTCCATCAACTCCAGCTTATTCTGGGTTTTGGAAAATAAATAAATTAAAGTAATAAAATTATGACTAGCATATAATAGAAAGCCTTTGATTTTTTTAAAAAATATTTTTACAAATTAAGTATTAGCTTTTTAATAATATCATTAAATACTTAAATCCAAACAGGATTACTCTGCGTTAATTGAGAGCAGGATACTAATGGTGGTTTAAAAACTTTACTTGTCTCACTTAAATAAATAACTTTCAGGCAACCTTTAAGTCACTGGAAGTGTTGAGAAAAAAGATTAGATTTAAGAAAAAAATCTTTTTTCCTTCAAGGAGATTTTCTGCCCTTAAGTGCGGAAATTGCACTGAATCGCACTGAGTTGTTATAAAAAAGACCTTTCTGTACTTCCAGCAGGACAGATAGAAACATAAGGCTTTAGGGCAGTATGAAGGCAACTAAATGATCTAAATTGTTCTTATAAGTTACTGAAGAAAAAAATAAAATAAATAAAAAATAAAAAGCTGAGAATAATGTCTCAAAATAGAATCCCATTTTTTCTTGGTATATGACATTTTATTTTACAGCTTTCTCTCTTTCTAAAAATAACTGCGAGTGCCCATCTGCAAATTTTACACTTACATATATTATTTTATAAATAAAATATTTACATATGTGTATTTATTTTTATGGATATTAATTTATAAACATGAAACTGTGTGTGGATATAAATATATGAATGTGTTCTTTGTGAGTGTGTGCGTGTACATGTCTATAAATATGGATGGATATGTATACGTTTATTTTTTTTAAAGTTTCATACAAAGACGCAAAAACCATAGCCTTTACATGAAAGTTAAAAAAAAAATCATCCCTCTTCTATTATTGCTTTGTCTAATTTCAGACTCTTCCCAGCATATGTTCCTGTCGTTTGTCTGCATTGCCACTTACAAATAATAAGACAGAGAGACAGATTCTTAAAAAAAAAAAAGAATACCTAGGACATCTCGTTTATTTTGCTTTAATTTTTCATTTTAAAAAATCATTAAAAATGACATTGTCCTCTAATTTTTGCTCTGTGCAGCAGCTGCCATTGTCAAGCTGTTGTCTTTGTTACAGCATTTTTGTGAGAGAGACTGCAAACCCACGTTTGGGGTTTTTTGTTTGTTTGTTTGTTTGTTTTTAAATATGACAGCTTGCTTTTAGTTTGAGACAGATTTTAATGGAAGCAACCTCTCTTTTTAACCCTCATTTCTCTTTTAAAAATTCCACTCCCGAAGAAGAACAGAGCCAGATGCTCAGCTGGAGAAACTGCAATAGCTTCCTCCGATTTACACCAATTGAGACTGCGGGGTGTGGAAATTATACCGACAGTCTCTGTATGGATTATATCAAATGGTACTTTAACCGAGCTAATGTAAGAAAGGTAGTCAACATATAAACAACAACTGATCTACTCTTTCTTCAGTTTAGGCCTGTTTGCATGATTTTTTGCAAGGCTGGCTATGTTTCCAAACCCAAAAGGAAAAGGATGCTTTTAAAATCTTTTTCTCTCTTATCCAAGATTAAGGGCAGAAAGTAAGGAAGGAAAATTGTCCAGCTAAATGGGACAGCACAGGACTCTGAAGAGACCCCAGTCTGGGTTCGGACACCTGAGTTTTGTAAACAATGTGGTAACAGCAGATATCTAAAGTCAAACTTCCAGGACAAGAGTATTTASTAGTGATTTTTCCCTACATCTACTTTTTCTGATAATGAACATATCTGAAAAACTGATTTTCAGGGGTCAAATATTTAATAGTTTTTGTGTTAGTCTGAGCCCTGGTATAGGTAACACAATTTAGAGCTATCACATTTGTGCAACCCACATCCTATTGTCACATCTTCAAATTAAACAAACTTCTGCATTTGTATGTGGGAAACAGAATTTTTGTAGCTTCTCATATTGCTGGTCCAGATTAATCCATCCCAACTTTAAACACCTAATTTGAATTTTGAAGTTAGGCATGTACTTTCCTACCTGAGATTTGAAAGGTCCCCAAGGAGAATTTTCTCTTTGCACTGTAAATATATGGGTCCATGAACAGCAACACTCAGCCTCACCGACTAGAACTAAAATTAAATGGGGTGATTCATGGATCTCAGTCTGGATTCTTTCATCACTCCTTCCTCAGTATACAGTTCTGTAATTGATCTATGTTCCATTACATGATAAAATATTCACAGCTCTGAGAAATCTATATAAAAAACCTTGCAAACAACAAAGCAAAAAATATATATATTTTCTGAAATCATATAAATTGCTGAAAACGGTTCTCTGCATGATCCCACAAACAGTTTATAATGGCATAATTGAGAGGGGTACATAAATAAGAAGAAGGGTGGAAGGAAGGTGGAAATTAAATGTTTTTGCCATTTAATTCCTTAATATACAAAATTGCGGTCTTAGGGCATGCAACTCCATTGGTTGAAACTTTTCTAACTTCCTCTCCACACTGACTAGATTTCCTTCAAATGGAAAAGAAGAGAACTAATATGTTCATTGCATAAATTAAGGCCAAATTGATTTTTCAGTGGTCCATTTAAAAAGAGCCTTTTCAATATGAAATACCAGTTGAACTTCAAATGTGTCCTTCGTGAGATCCGTCTGAAGCTTCTGCTTCAAGGTATGAAATCTGCTTACAGTGTTTTCTGAAAGACAAAAGTCTGAAGCACAGTTTCCTCCTCTTTGTAGGAAATAGAAATTTTTAACTGACTTAAATAACTTCTTTTTTGCTCCCMGATAGGAGGATAATTTTACCATGGACATGTATTTATAAGTTCAAATCTGTCTGCTAGCACAGTGACAGTAGCTAAGAACACTATAATACACCAAACACATTTCTGCATGTGTTATCTGTGTACGGATATACATGCTTATATCATATTTAACAAGATTGGTGAATGAGAAATCTATGTATCCCGTTATCTTTGATGTCTTGGGTCTCAATAAAAAGCTAATCATATCCATTATGTATATAGCGCATCAACTCCTATTTACAAGGACACATATATATTAATCATGTTGCATGATAGAGCGATTCCCAAGAATATCATCTTTTTATATATATAATCTGTAATGGGTAGCTCAGTTTACAGCTGATGTTTAATTAGGAGCTTGCAGTTGCAATAAACTTTTTTTTTATTGCACTCAGCCAAGGTACAGTGTAATGAAATGTAAGTGACCCAAACTAAATGGAAGCACTGAAGTAGATAATGTGGCAATATATCAAGTAAAATACACTGATTCTGCAGTCAGTTCATGCCCTAATGGCAGAAAAAGGGTTTGAAAGCCACTTTAACCATAAGTAGTGTGTTTATGTATTATTCACAGTAGCAAATAATTGCAAAATGTCAACATTTCATTTTCCTCTTAAGAATTTCTTTTGATTAGTGACCTAATTAACCATTAAAAAGGGAAAAAGGAGTATGTATTTTTATTTTTTATTTTTAAACTGTAAATATGAAAAGCAGGAGTGTTGCTTACTAGAACGTAATTTATGATCTTAAAATGTCACAGTCAACGTTAATAATCTTTAAGTGATCAGAAATAAAATAAATAAATAGTCCACTGTCTTCACCTTACAGAGTGGTTTTTCATTATGTATGTATGGATGGATGGATGGATTTATTATTGTTGGTGACATTTCTTATTAACATGAAATAAGAAATGCAAATATTTCAACAATTGTCTGAGGAATTTTTTTTTTCTTTTTTTTTCTTTTTCTTTTTCTTTTTTTTTTTTTTNTTTTTTTTTTTTTTTTTTTTTTTTTTTTTTTTTTTTTTTTTTTTTTCCTTCACCGTATTTCACAGAAATTCTACAAACTACCTGGAAGAAGTAGTGGAAAAAAGCAGACATAATCTGCATACACCAGTGTTACATGTTCTCGACTATCAGAGATCTCCTGCTCAGCTTACTAAATCCTATTTTAGATTGCTATTACAATATACACAATGAAGTTAGGCTGGATTTAGGACCTAGTTCTTTCACCAAACGATAAATGGGGACAAAGAATTACAGATGTTCACAAGTTTCTTTAATATGATTATCAGCTAACTGCAGGTGTCTCATCTTAATTTAACATGTTAGCAGACATTTTTATTATTGTCATTATTCTTTATCTGTTTGCATAACAGTCCCTAGGAGGTATGCTTTGGACAATGACTGCCCTGTTCTAGACTCCATACAAATACAGACCCCCCAAGAATATTCCTTGCTGTAGACCATCCACAAACTGAGACCAAACTCACTGAGCAAAGAATGTGACAGAGAGATTAGAGACTTTATCTACAATATATTTCTGTATCTAGTTGCTGTAAATGATTCCTACATGTAAAATACAAATCCTCAAAATCGCTTCTCAGAGGTGCTTAAATTTCTTAGGAATTAATGAAATTGATTGGTGACCAAGACTACATCTCCAGGTATGAGCAGAATTATACTATGTGTGAGCAGCTCTGCATGCAAACTTGTGAAGATTCCCAGGTTTTTCCCCACTTCTGACCATTTATGCCCATTCTGAAAGAAAATCTTGTAACACAAATATTAGCATATGCCTTCCACAACACACTGCTGTATTACATGTCCTTATTAGATAATTTCCTGGCAGGTAGGATCCTGAGATGCAGATCTATGTTCTGTTAAACTACACAGAATAATTTTATCCTGAGGCTCCATTCTTCCTGAGTGACTCCTAATCATTATATTATATAGCCTTTGGTTTGCTTTCTCAGTGATTATTTAAAAATTGTACTCTAAGCAGAATATCCACAACAGATTAGCTGGAGAAAGAGTTTTAAAGGGTTAGTGCTTAGAGTTTGGCATGCCGGCAAACTCAGCTGAGTCTCTGCTCAATTTTCTCACCTCTAAATCCCCTATTTTTTGTAGACATTTCTTTGTTCAGCCATGGTAAAAATATCTGGCTACTTAATTCAAGGTGGAGCTTCCATTGAATTCAATCAGCTTTATATCAAGATTCAGTCTTCTTCAACTTAAGGAGTCTATGGGCGAACCTAAACCCAAAATATTTTCTCCTGGTGACTCCTTCTTCAGTGCTACAGATGAAAATCCAGGCACCTGTTTAGAAAATTATTCATTACTTAGTTCATATTAATCCACTGTTTGTGGGTTGTGGACTAGTAGTCTTTTAAGAATTTTACACTTGAGATTTCTGGTATGGTTTGCCAGATATGTAATAAAAATAGCATCTCTTCCACCATTATGCAAAAATTGTTCTGTGGATAAATCAGTACCCTCTGGGCTTGTCCATGCACATAAGATAAAATATAAAGGACTTACAGACCAAAAACTTAAAATAAAGGCCATTTGATCTTATCATATCTAGCTTTTGATTAAAATATAAAAACAGAGGAAAAAAGTCAACTGAACCTCTAAGAGTTCCTGGTTTCCCAAGTCCCCACAAAAAGGAGAAACAGAGGCATACCAAAATAAAATGAGTTTATTAAAAATTAATTTAAAACCATTTGCACTTGATACTTGTTGACTCCTAGAGAGTTCAAAATAAACATTTACAGCTCCTGCTCTGAACCATAGTTAAAACAAATATGCATATCCTATCTCAACTTTGTTACTGAGGTTTAATTTGTTACAGTATATTGCTGCACTAACTGACCATTAGTGAAGGGAACACATTGCTAATGAGGTAAAGAACATTAGTTTAAACTATCTTCCCTCAGGTCTATGTTAATGCATAAACCTTGTGTTTGCTGCAGGATGTGGAGGTACAAATTATGATTTACTGTGACTCAGTTCATAAAATAAGCCAAGCTAACTTGACCATGTGTCTGAAAACATAACTATTAAGGGATCAACCATCTAAATATGGTTTGTAGATGTTTGTACAACAAAAAACTTGGGTCGTAGGATAACTTTAAATATTTCAAATATCTTATTCGTGTTTGGTTTAGGGCAAGTGGGAAGGACTAAGTCAAAGAATCTTGTCTAAATTACCAAGTCCATTCAGTATCTTCTATATTAAATAATTGTTTAGTGACATAACTTTGCAATATGTGGAAATTTACCTTGGGTCGTTTAAGTTAACACTAATGAGTTCCTATTTAATTAGTATACATGTTATTATTAAATGTCCAGTTCACATATAAGAATTTCTTAAAGCTTTCTTTGCTCTTAGGAAAGCTTTCTTTCCTGGAGTGGATCAGGGAAAGAGCAAAGTAAATGAGAAATTCCTAATGTATTGGGTAGCAAGGAGTGAGATAGGTGATAGGAAGAATAAAGAGACAAAAAGTGACTTCTGTAAGGATAAGCAGAAAAAAGTGCAATGCCATATATAATTTCTTTTAAAACACACACACACACAGACACACYCCAGCTAAATATATTTGCTGCCCTAGAAACTTGTTCCCCTTCCTGTGTCATAAYGCATTGTCTCCTGAATTGTAGCAAAGGTTATATGCCTAAGGGACCTTGGAAAACAAATCACTGAAATGCTCTGCTCTGAAATGCTTGGGGGAAAAGAAAAAAAAAAAAGCGGGATTGTTATGAACAGATATGTGCCTCGTACACAGTTTGTATCTGYAGAGCAACAATAGCTGTTTATTTATTTTTAATGCAAACATTTTGGCAATCTGTTTTGCAGTGTGGTCCCAGGAAGAGCTGTGGTGGCACAGCTGAGTAGATAATGAACTGCAGTGACAGCATGGGAATGAGTCCCCAAGGGTGGGAATTTTTTTTGGTACTTCCCCCAAGGAAGAAAATACACGTCTGGGAACCAGACCCCAAGGTATGAGGCAGGCAAGTGTTGAGAGGCCCCARGTTTCATATGTGCTCATGTGAAAATGGCACCCTATGAAGATACTGCGGCACTCTTCAATATTGTTGAGAAGCAATTGCAAACAGATTTTTCTCTCAAGTCAAAGGTTTTTAATTTCTGGAATTATCCCAGAAGTTTTTATTGCTTTTGGTAAAAATTAAATTATGTGTTMTCCACTGTCCACCATGCTGAAGTGCTTATTATCAGGCATGCACATAAAAAAAGGCTTAGGATRTAAGCACCCAAGTCAAAAAGGGGCATAGCCACTCACAGAAAGTGGACCTAGGACAAGAGAGGTGGTCTCAGATACATGTGCGGATTGTTGCCTATTTGAAATGCAAAGTTCAGCTTTACGTCTCTCCCCTTATCAAAAGAACTACTCTACATATGTCAGGCATACACAAACCTGACAGACTRGGGAGATTCCCAGAAAATAATATGGGCAGAAAGACATGTAGAACCTGGGCTTGTATAGGAAAGAGTGGGAGAATGGTGATAGGAAATGATGGCTTCAGAGGAAAAAGTTTTAAGATTATACTGTGTTATCCAGAGTGGCAGAAGAGGTGCAAACACCAGCTTGAAATGTATTTTCATTGAAGTACAGTGTTTGACAAAAGACAAAATGTTTCACACAGGCTTCTTGATTTTTAAAAAGATTTTGCTGGGAAAGTCACTGATGTTCAACCTATCTAGTTACATCTGATGAGAGAAAGAGAGAGAGAGAAAGAGAAAATAAGGAGGATGAAGACCCAGCAATATTTTCAAGATTTTGTTTTATTTTTCATTTAGACAAACATGGAAACCTCAGAAATTTGTTGCAAATATGTATTATTGTCCCTTCCGGATAGAGGTATAGTTACGGACTATAGCCTTTAGCTCTGTTTGAGAAGCAAAGAGGATATATCTCTCTATGTATGTGTGTGTGTTTATATAAAAATTACATCTTTTCTTTTTCCCCCCTGTTTTTGTGGATTTGTGTCAGACACATCGTTGACGGGATGTTCAAGACAGTCTCTGAATGTAAATCAGGCTTCTCATATGATTCTTTCATAGATTCATAGATCTAATGTCCAGAAGGGACCATTCTGATCTTTGAGTCTGACCTCATGCAAAACACTACCATAGGTTTTCCTTGAATTAATTGCTGTTACAAGTCCAACAGCTTTACTTGAACTAGAGGGTTATCTTCAGAAAYAAAACAAAACAAAATGAAGTTTTAAATATAACTCTCAAAATATGCAGGGATCTTATTTTTTTTTTAAACAGCTTGTTCCTAACATATTTCTTTGTCTGAATACAACGAAATATGTCTTCTTAATGTAGAAATATTCAATGTGTATGAACTGTGCAGTACTGAGATGGCTAAATGATCCCACCAAAGACTTTTGAAATGTACTGGAACAACACAAAACAGATCATTAGTAAAAGAGCCAGAAGTGGTTACTTCTCTAAAGCTCAGCTTTTTTACAGTTCTGTTACRCTGGGAGATGTCTATAAAGAACAAAGCTTTCCAAAACTTCTCCACAGTACTGTTAAGACAATAGACCTCTACAGTGAACCTGAGCTCTCAGCCAGAAACCAGTGGACCGTTTCAAGTCCTTTGCTTCCATTCTGCTTCTGCTGCTCAAAAATGTACACTGTCAAGCAGGCCTGTATGCTCCCAGTCTGATTTAAGACACAAAGGAAAGGTTATGTGCTTAGTCACAGGATGGGAGAAAAGTAATGTACCCTGCTGATCTGTCCACTGGAACTGCTCAGAGCCTGTAATTTCAGTGCTTGAGCTTTAGAAAAAGCTAATTTACAAGCTTCGGCCAGCCAGTAAAATTTCTAGAGTAATTCTTTATCCTCAGTTTCTGAGAACTTACCCTAAAGGGGGAAATTCCAGAACAAGACACCCCAAACATTCAACCGAATATTTCAGAGGCAAACGCCACCACTTCCCAGCATGTACACTGGGCTCGCAACGTGAGATAGATCCTTAATTTACTGTTTAACCATTCAGGTCTGATAAATGCAAAGGGGAAATTTTCAGCCCAGAAAGCAGCTCAGGCTATTTGGAAGGTTGAAGATCTGGATAAGAAGTTGAGGTAGGTATCCTTAAGTGAAGCAGGAAGATGAAGAGGAACAAATTGCGCTGCAATGCCCTGCTCAGACAGGTTAGTCAAGGAAACAGTCTAAGCCCAGGTCTTTTGTAATGCTATTTGCTAGTGTTCAGGAGCAAATAGTGAAGGGGTTTCAGAAAGGCCTTTTCTTTGACCTTATGTAGAGCCAATTTGCTAAGCTGAGTAGTTCTTTTGGTATTTATTAGTGCTTCTTTTATTTCAATTTTATGCTGTGTAGAAAGCAAATGACAGTACAAAAGAGTCAGAGCTGCTTAGGTGGGAAAGCAATGAAGGTGGGAGAAGAGGAAAAACGATACCCAGGTAGAGGTATCATAAAAGACAGGATCTGGCATTTCTTTTCCCAGGCATTGGTGTTTTTGAAGGTCATAACTCCTGTGTTGACCTACAAGTCCTTTGACATATGAAGAGAGAGATCAAGCTGAAGCTTGTATGAAGTTTCGAATTTCAGACATTTCCTCTGATGGAAGACACCTCTGACTCAAACCAAGGCCAACTTTCAAGGTAGAGACAACTTCAGAGTTAGATGATGTTGCTCAGGGTCATATACAGTCACATTTCGAATATCTCTGAAGATGGAGATTCTATGGATTCTCTTGACAACCTCTTCCAGTGTTGAGGTAACTCCTTGATTTAAACATTTCTAGTGATGAAAAATCCAACATAACCCTTGACATGTCATTCCCACACATTGTTCATTACATTTCCTGTTAAACCTTAGTTTTATTTATAGTTCACATTTCTCTAGCTTCAACTTACAGACACTCAATCTTACTTTTATTTTGTCTGCTAAACTCTTTTATTCAAATTCTATTTCTCACATTTATAAGAAATATATTTATAAACTATTGTCATGTCACCTCTATTTATAAGCTGAACAGATCAAGTACCTTGAATGTCTCATGATGAAGCATGTTTAATCCGTTAGTCATCCATAAGGCTTTTCTCTGAAACCTATCATGTTTTTCCACATTGTTTAGAATTTTGGCCATGAAAAGTGGATGCACTATTGAAGCAAGAATTGTAACTATACCAAATAAAGAAATAATATAGGTATGCAGCTTTTTCAGCTTTTAAGCATCTTAATTCCAGTTTAGAGTCCAGAGGCAATTCTCTTCAGGGACTGAACCTACTAGGTGACAAATACAAACAAAAAGGGCTGGTCAATTCCCTAGACTCATTCTATGTACATTGTAGTTTTCAAGAACACATTTGACTTTTTATGCAGTAGGGGCTACTTGTCGTTGCATTTTGCAATCTAGCTTTCAATATGATGGATCAAAAATTCATACAAGGTCACTATAACAACAACAACAATAATAAATTCCATCGATGTATAAATCAGGAACCTCTGCGGTGAAGTAGTGACATTCAATACACAGAGAAGCCATTTCAGAAACATTCACTAAATTTCATAAGCTTGTGATTAGAGCAAGGGACCTGGAGCACTACTTTGAGATTCCAGGGGAAAGACTGGCATAACAAAACTACAATCAAGTCAACGATTACTCTTTTAACACATGTGCAGACAACTTTCTGAACAAAGTTCACTGATGTTCACAGTCTTCTCCGGGAGCTGATTTATAGCCTCAATCTGAAATTAAGCACAACTGTCAGGCTTGATATTTAACCCAGGGCTAGTCGTGACAACAACATACTGAAATGGTTCTTCAGCTGTGTTGCTTGGACCTGCAGATACTGTGGCCTGACGATGCAAGGATGTGCCAGTAGTTTGCTGTGCCAGGCAAGCAAACCTTCACCATTTACAGGGTCTGGGCTATTTTCTTTTTGAGATATACTGTACCATTTTCACAGGCCAGGCCATTTCGAGATTGCTTTAGTATTTCCAAATGTTTCTGCACCAGACAATGTGATCAGGAACAGAGAGCACTTCTGAGCCTGAGCCTCATCTGAAAACACATTCACAGTTCCTTCTGAATTAAAYCATCATTTGGAGCAAAAAAGTGCCTGATGGACTAAAATCTTTCCAGCACCAGGAAGCCCAGGTCCTGAAAGTGTCTCTGAGATGCGGATGTGAATTCTGAATATTTTTCCCAAGCCCCACTGGAGATATTTGAAGAGCCCAATTTTCATTACTGCTGCCTAYGTTCACTTCTTATAAACTCCACCAGAAGTCTGGAGAGGCCAGCAGCACAGAAAATTGAGCCCCAGCCAGGCTCTGCAGAAGTGATGCAATCAGGCCATGAGCTCCTTTTTAAACAAGGCTTAGCAATGCCCCATAAAAGAGATCCCTTGTCTTTGATGTAGAGTCAGTAAATTCTCTGTCAATTAAAAGTAAAATGCATTAAAAGTAAAATGACGTTAAAAACATGGGTTTTATTTTAGAATGACTGTGGCATACAAAGCAAACTTTTCTAATTTGGAAAGCTTAACCTGGGTGCCTCGCTTATRCCTTCCTCCACCACACACCCATACATGTATTTAATTGGGTTCCTGACAGTTCAGTACAGCAAATAAATTTCTTCTTGCAAAGCATCGCTTGAAGACATTTTTTAGTAGCAAAGCAGTTGGAAAGCTTATGTGCCACTACAGAAAGTTAAGGGGAACGTGACTGTGTTGGACGCAATAAAAGCTCAGTTTAGTTCATACACTCTTTTACACAGGTTGCTATTACTTTGAAAAGCTTCTGGCATTCTGCAGACAATAAGAAGGTCATAAAATCCCTTCCTTCCTGAAAACCATCCAGTTTAAAACTTTCTGTATGAGAGAAGCAGAAATCTTCCACAGCTCTACCTAATCTTCCCCAGAGGACAAATGTACTGTCATTTCAAACCTATTAGTGGGCACTTTTAGTGCAGATGGGGAGTGCTGGGAGACAGTCAGCCTGACTACACGTAGCCTCTTTCCCCAGCCAAAAAAAACTTGTGACCCTGAGAAGATCCCACAGTGGCCAGAAGCACGAAAAGGGGACTGATAGCATCTGATCTTTGTAACTGAATAGCTCTTAAAGATTTATGCATTTTTGATTCCTGAGAACCACCAACATTTCTAGAATCGGAGTTTAGCATAAGGCTACAGAAATCTGCAACAGCAGCTGTGTTAGTAAATTGTTTTAAATCTTGACACGTGTGTATAGATTTACTTTCTACTAAACAGTTGAACAGATTTCCATGGGCTAATCTATAATTTAGCATCATCCCATGATGCTAAATCATGTAGTGTATCCTACAGGAGAATCATCCCATGTAGTGTATTGCATATTCCATACCTAAGACCAAGAGGTGAATCCAAATCATAAGCTTCCAAGGAATCTATAGTTAAGGTCCATATCTTTTTTTTCTCAGAAGAGTCTATWTTTTGGTCAGTTTGATTTGTTGACACACTAAAACAAAAGGCCAACACATTTCTGCGTATATCTGGATGTTGAACTAAAAGTCTCTTTATAACAGGTCCTCTAATTTCTGATGCCTCTGGTTCTTGGTAGCTCAGGCATAGCTTAATTCTCTCCAGTGGAGTTACATTCTCTTATGCAAGCAGTGAATTTGGTCCACCAGCTGCAAGATCAGCTGTAATATATCAGCATCCTATATCTAAAATATTTGTTGGCTGGATGTTTATGTTGGGAAAAATTAAACTGAAAAGATGTCTATATGATTAATCTTTAGTTTATTTTATCCAATGAGGCAAATTCTCAATGATTTTTATTAAAAATAAATAAATATTGAGTATCTTTTTTGTAAATACGTTCTTTTTCAGTGAGAATTGCTGAGCATGAAGTATTAAATATTAGGTTGAAGTTCTATAGCCTATCACACTTTCAAAATAGATGATCCTAATAGAAACAACTCTTAAAGTATGTGAATCTATGAGTGCATGATGTACTTTTACATCACATACATATAAAGTTATGAACACTTTTGATTTACCATTAGTTGTTGAGGTTCTTTCTGTTTGTTTGAAAGTTGGTGGAATCATGAGAATCCCTGAGAAGCTCAGCCTTCACAAAGAAAAGTTTTTCCGGATAAAAGGTTGGGAATGTGAGGCAAATATGTTCCATAAGCTCAGAAACCACAAAAAAAAAAAGAAAAAAAAGAAAAATTTCCCCATGGCTGTCCGTGGCACAGACTGTCTGGTTTGTAACAATGAGGTTGTAGTAAAAGTGAATATTTCTCAGAAGGGGCAGCATTTTGAATCTGTCACTTCGCGCACCTATGTATTTACCTGAAATCAATGAGACTTCAGCACTTTTTTGCAATGTTAAACTTTTTATCAGACTTGGTTGAAACTGGCTGGAAGGTTATCAGGCAAGAGGGGAGTCTGAGAAAGCAGCAGAACAGAATCACTTATGTGTCTTTACCGTAGAAAAAACATCCTGACCAGTGACAATTCTCTGACATAATTTTACAGAATCATTCATAATTTTGCAAAGACTCACAATTTTTCAATGGTGAAGATAAATAATATTACCAATATCATAGTAAGCATTGCTGTTTGTCCACCACTTTTTTTCCCCCCTCCCAAGGGATTGTCTTGATTGTTTTACACATAGTTTTACAAAAAAAAACTATAAAATCTAACAGAGCATGATAAGCTTGCTACAGGATTTTCAAAACCAATATATATTGCAAAGATATAATTTTCTATGAAATTCTGTATAACAGTTTAACAATTCCATAGAAAGATATCATTCTTTACTGCATTATGTTGCATCTCAGAATATCTTTTATATAACTCTACTCTTGTCCTTCTTTTAAATCCTGTTGTGCCAGAACAAAATAAAAGATTACATTTATATGTCATCTTCCACCTGGATAAGTCAAAAATCATGTTAGAAGTTACCTACCACCATGAATGTAACCATATCTGGTGTGAAGGGTGTGCAGGCTCACCTTATTTGAAAGTGCACTAATAAATACTCTGCACATCTCAATGCATAGAGGCAGCTTTAGATAAAGAAGATTATATTAGCACTGCATTTGGTAAGATGTCCTTCAGGATTCGTGAAAACCAAAACAAGTAAGAACGAGTTAGAAAAACACCTTTCAGGAATTATTTGGGTGTGATGGATTCTGCCCTGGGGTAGGACATGTAGTAGATGACCTGGTGTAATCGCTTGCTGTTTCGGTTTTATGTATTAACCAAATATGGAACCAGTAGCTGAGTTTGCAAAATAGATGGCCAGGATTGATTTACAATGAAAAGAGAAGTATTATTTACTATGGCCCCACTGTCCATACTACTGTTCAGTTTTTGAGCAGGGTAGAAGTGGTGTTCCACATGTGTTCTGGTACGGTCTGGCCTGGCTTTGATCCCAATATAGGAACCAGTCAGGCTGTGCCTGTATCAGCATTTTACTTGACATCAAAAGTGCACTTTTGAAATGAATCTTTTTATCATCCCCATGTACCAGGCTCAGTTTAGTGTCACCAAGCAGTCTCAGAGCACATGGATAAGATTTCCTTAGGAAAAAAAAAAAAGAACCAGAATTTGCACAACCAATATGCATTGACCTTAAATAACAGTAGTTCAATCCACAGGATTTGGTGCTGGTCTGATGCAACTGCCCGTAATGATATGGCTTGGCCGTATGGTCACTCACATCAACTGTTTTTCCTTGTAGATACACTCCTATTTCACCACACTATTTTTAATGCAGATTTAGCTTCTGAAAAGTTTCTGTACAGTCTAATGGCCTTTTGATGCCAGCAGGATGGAGCTGAAATGCAATAGATCCTAAGACAGGATAATAGGCCTGTTCTTCTGGACTGGAAATAAGTGCAATTCAGTGATCAAGGACCTCAGAGGAAGCAGAATGTGACTACATAAATTGCATTTATTTCTTTGGCCTTGGCAGAAGCTGATCTGCAAGATATTTCTATTTCATCCTCCTAATAAGTGTTAAAGAAAACATGCCTCATTATTAATTATGTAACCTACTAGTCAGAGCTCAAATTAATTGTACTCCTTTTAGAATAAGCATATTTTAATTACAGAAATTTGGAATTAATGCTATATATTTTTGCAAAGAATTTTTATTAGGCATGCTGCATAGCTTTTAAAACTACACAAAATAGATATTGCTCTGCTAAAGTATTTTTTCTAAACATGCAGAATCCTAATGAATCACTATGTTTTGTGATAACTGATCAGTGGTTTACAATTATCATTTCTTTTTCCTCTTTTTTTTTAATTATGATTATTATTTTTTCTAGCATTAGTCTTGCAAAAACCGCGATGAACTACCTGTCACTGGTATTGAATAAATTATAGAGATTATCTATTTTGTGACTATATCATCAGCGGTTATCTGTGGTTATATCTTGGTCACACATTATTAAACCATGGTAAATCATTGCCTGCTGTGAATTTAAGCAGAGTTTCAGTTCTTAAACTCTTCCTTTTCTTTTCTTTCTTTTCTTTTCTTTTCTTTTCTTTTCTTTTCTTTTCTTTTCTTTTCTTTTCTTTTCTTTTCTTTCCTTTCCTTTTCTTTTCTTTTCTTTTTTCTTTTTTCTCCTTTCCTTTCCTTTCCTTTCCTTTCCTTTCCTTTCCTTTCCTTTCTTTTCCTTTCTTTTCCTTTCCTTTCCTTTCCTTTCCTTTCCTTTCCTTTCCTTTCCTTTCCTTTCNTCCTTTCCTTTCCTTTCCTTTCCTTTCCTTTCCTTTCCTTTCCTTTCCTTTCCTTTCCTTTCCTTTCCTTTCCTTTCCTTTCCTTTCCTTTCCTTCAAAAAATGCACCCGTGAAGCTCTACTTGTTGCTGCTGGACTGTAGCTTTAGCAGATAAACACACTGGGTCAGAGTCTGTCTTTGGAGCTGCCGATTGCAGCACAGGAGAGGGAGGAGAGACTTCACAGGGCCAGCTCTAGCCTCTTGCTTCTTTTCCCCTGCTTTACTCAAGCAGGAGATATAGGAGAGTTTCAGCTAATGCAGTTTATGATACTTCCAATATTTTTATTACCCCAGCAGTAGGCCAGGATCTCCTCATGTCATGAGCTGTACAAGCACAGCACAAAGCTGTTACAATCTGAGTATAAATTAAGCTAGTTGTTCAAAGCTTCCCTGTCCTTATTGGTTTTCCAAAGCTGGACTAGGGGAAGGGAAGAAAAAAAAAAAAAAAAAAAAAAAAAGAGAGAAAAAGGCTTGGTTATATCATTTCTGTTCCAGGATCCAAACATTCACATGCATTACATGTAAGATAGATTCAGAGTGATTCTTCCAGAGGGGTTCAAGCTCTCAACTAAGGGAAAATATGGACCAAGACTGGGAAAATAATGTCAATATTGCCAGCAGGAACATTTACCTGAGCCACAAGGAGTTGTATGGCTCACCAATTCCCCATTTTACTCAGTGTCTTCATTATGAAAGCCTTCTCTTCCCTTGAGTTTAATTGCTCCTACTAAGCAATGGCTGGTAGAGGGTCTTTGGCATTTTAGCCAGGCATTTCTATCATACTTTTGGGACCCCCCTCATGACATTCTTTTTCAGTCTCCAAGATGCACAAAACATTGATCCATATGCATTCTGGCCAACTCTGGCATGTTATTTTACAACTTGTGGTCAAAGAAATATTGGGTTTTTACCCCGAACAGCGATGCACACTTGCCAGATATTTTTCTAAGAAAATCAAACTGAGAATGCAAACAAAAGCCCCCACATGGATTTTTTCTGATTTTTTTTTTTTTTTTTTTTTTTTTTTTTTTTTTTTTTTTTTTTTTTTTTTTTTTTTTTTTTTTTTTTTTTTTTTGAAAGTCCTTCTGCAAGGTAATGGTAGCTTAGTCATACACAGTTAGGTAGCTGAGCTTTCTATACATAGGAAATGCAACAGATGTTCAAGTATATATTAGTTACCTTAGCATCCCTGATAAACAATTGTATTTTTACGTTAGCTTGGAAATCTGAAAAGAAACAATCAAATATCAGTTTCCTAAAATAGCTAAGTATAGACTACTCCTAATATTTTCCAGGATGTTCAGGATTCATTTCACAGTGGGCAGAAAAGGAGGGGAAAAAGTTGCAATTTTGTTCTATTAGGACCTGCATTTAAAGTTTGAGCTTTTGAACTTTCGCAGCTAGAATCAACCACTTATATGAAACATTAGCCACCTGCATTTCTATTTAGCCTTGTGACAATAAATATGGGCTTACTCTGCCTTATGTTACTTGTCTAGAAAGTAGTTACACACCCTAAGCCGGTTCACTAGCTTCTCTTTATAGGCAGTGAAAAAAGAAAAATAATTCCAGAAGGGGGTTCATCCCGTCGTAAGCTGGATGCCTAAAATAACTTATATGAATCACCTTCTGGAAGTGGCTGCTTCTCTTTTCAACAAAGACAACTTACAGAGACTTAACAAACTATTTAAGGTCTAAAGTTAGGGAAGAGCAATCCTGCACTTTACAAGTGTATTTGAATAACTTAAAAATGATGTGGCTTTTTCACAATATAATTCTTTATACAATCTGAAGTTATTAAAGTTGGAAATTAGTGTTATATTAAAATTAAATGCTTTGTAGTTCTTACTTGCTAATATTTAGTCTGCGGAAGGACAGCAGGGAGATGCACAGAACAACCCATAGATCTTGACAGATGAAGTCTTTGTCCCTAATGTGAAGACTCCTACTAATATACTATAGTTACTGTAGTAACAGAAGAGCTTCATGTCAGGATTCTGGGCCAGAATAAGTGATAAGTAATGTGGATACATGAAGTGAAAAAATGGATCCTGTCCCAGGGAATTAAAAAATTATCAACAGACATCCATTTAGACATTAAACGGAAAGCTGAAGTTGACTTTGATTGACACAACAGAAGTACTGTATGTATATGATAGATGGATAGCACCTTTGTAAGGATCAGATAGATGTAATACAACTAGATGTAGCAGATAGACAGATACAACTATTAGGAAGGACCAAGAAGTACAGATAGACAACTAATTAAAGTAGATGGACAGCCAGATAGTTAAAACAAGAATAAGGATGTGACAAACAGACAGGTAGCTAGAAGGGACTTGAGTATAACACTTCATATCACCAGTCTATCTTTATCAGCAAAGTAGTATCCCATCTTTAAAGGAAGAACAGCTATTCCCTTTTTGTTTTGTATAGTTCATCTAGATCATCTGTTTACAGAAACCTTGAATCACACATTCATTCTCAGCTCTGATAAAATTACTTTGGCTTCACAATTACTCCAAAGATGAATTTACCCCATTTATATAGTGTTCAAAATCAGAAGTTTCTGGGTTGCATGAGCATGACACCAGATGAGCCAATGTGATGATGATGGGGAAGGACGAAAAAGGTAGTACACCGTGAACCCCCTATTAGAAGTTGTTCAATTAAGTATTCATTTCACAGCAATATTTTTTCTTTAAATAAATCTGAGGTCTCTTTTTACCTCTAAGCTCAATAGTTTTCTGCATTAGCTTGATATGCATATCAAAATGTGCACTATTTCTTAAATTGGTAGATAGGGCAGGTTTGCCATTAACATTTATGCATTTAAGTTTCATAGTCATGTGCTTAGAATACATTTCTCCTTCAAAGATTTGTACGGCTTTCAGCTTGTAATTTATTGCTGGGTATATTAGGTACACTGAGTCCTTCTGATTCACAGCTTTCTAATCGGCTATTTAGAGTTTACACCAAGCAGAAAATCAATGTATTCAATATGTAGTAGCTCTCTCGTTAACTCTAGTCATTTGCTTAAAGAGTAATGTTGAGCTGATAATTGAAATATGGTCTAAACCATGCATTTTAATTTAAAATAAAAAATCCTTGAAATATTATTAATTTAATCCTTTTTTTCTCTCTTCTCTCTCCCCCTCTAAAGGGCATATTTATTTCAGTCCCTGCTTTGGGATCCTAATTCCATGGCTGACTAGGATTTCAGAATAATAGCAACTTTTATTTCATACACCATCCTACAGAAATCTTGAAACACTTTATAAACATTCTGTTGAAAAGCTGCCACTTCTGGGGTATGAAATATAGCATTTAGCAGCATCCAGGAACATCTTACAGTATTTCAGCACAGGATGCAAAGAATATTTGATCCAATGGAGGCGTACAAGTGGGATTTATAAAAGGCTGATTGCACAGAAATTTGGCTAAAACTACAATGTGTTACACAGGTGTTTTATTTGCTTGTTTGGTTTGGATTTTTTTGTTTGTTTGTTTGTTTTGCTTTGGTTTGGTTTTGTCTTTTTTTAAATGCCATAGGGCCCTTAAAAACAAAGAGATTAAAAAAAAAAAAAAAAAGAGGAGGATGTTCTGAAAGTAGGAAACAAATATTAAAATATCTAATCTGTTCAGATTGCTTCAGTTTGTCTTGGGTTACTATTATTTAAATATTTTACATCCATATATTGAGATCTTGATTAAGGAATACAGTAAAAATGTAGGATCAGGTTCCGATGTGATACAAACTGGCACTGTTTCTTTGAAGTTAAATGAACAATGCTGTTCTGCAGCAAATCAGTAGCTGAACCTAATTTGTTCTGACTTGTTGACTAAAGTTATGCTTATAAACACTTCATTTTAGATGCTGAAAACAGGGATTTAGGAGCCTAGTTAGAAGCTAAAAGTCTAGCTACAGACAGCCAGATTTGAAAATAGGGTTTATACTTAGGTAGAAAATAAAAGGAAGCAAATGTGTAGAAATTGGTATAGGTATAGGTATAGGAATGCGTTCCACTGTGKTTTTATTTTTGTTATCTAGCAACAATTCACTCTTATCTCTGAGGGTACATGTGAGATTACAGCTTGATCGTACAACGGTTGCTACATTAACTGGAACAGTCACATCACTGCCAGTTCCACTGTAATTCACTCTTACACAACTGCTTCAGGGGAGCCGGAGTACAACTGCTCAGAAAAAAAGTATCTCTTTTCATTTATTAATGTATTATGTTTTCTTATTTGAAGATCTTTTTTGGGGAAAATGAGTATTTTCAAGTTGATCAAGTTTCAAAAGGTTGACTGCACTTTTTAAAATTTATTTTCTCTTTGTTTCACAAATTTGTATTTACTTTCTGASAAGAAAAGGTTATAAGAGTTCTTATAAATGAAAATAATCTGAAAAAAAATAGAGATTTGCTCAGAAATGCTTGAATATATATTTTTTTCTTAGGGGGTATCTTCCTCTCTCCTCCCAGTATATTTCTAACTGCAGCAGAAATGTGTTAGTATTTCCCAGTTAGGTGCTACCTTAAGCCTCCACTTAGATATTACCTGTGCCTGAGGATTAGTTCCGATCAATATTTTACATTCTATAAATACACACTATTTTTAGATTTATTTGGTCAGTTTGCTGGTCTGTTATTTTCCTTCTCTTTACCTTCTTTTTCTCTGTGAAATGACATACATCTTACAGCAATACTGCTAGTGAAAAGCCATTCCCTCTGCCTCCCAGACTTGTAGCCTTTTACCTTCTCTTCTTGCAAAGAGCATCCTGAACTCCAGAAACTGAGCTTTCCCCCTTGCCGCTGAGGTCCTGACACTCAATCTGCATAGCTCTTATCTGTCCTGCACAGAAGGAGGGAGGGAGAGATGTGAAAGACTATTTGTTGCCATTAAAGTCAGATTTCTTTTATGTTTTGTTTCTCTCTTCTCCCCATCTCCTTTTTTTTTTTTTTTTTTTTTTTTTTTTGTCCACCACCGTCTTCACCCCTCTCGCACAAAACGGCTTTCGGTCTCTTCTCTCCTGCCTTCAGGATGTCATCTGTGTTGCCTTTTTTTTTTTTTTTTTTTTTTTTTAATTCTCCTCCCCCCACCCCAAGATAAATAGAGGTAGAAAGGACAAGTGGTTTTGATTAGCATTTAAAATGTTGTCAATTTTTAATGAAAGTGTAACCTCCAACCATCAACTTTGCACAAACTGGAGACAAGGTTGCAAAGTGAATGCTAATATCTTTGGCAGGCTTTGGCTGGATTGCCCTTCTGTGAACTTCCCTTGTTGTTAATTTGTTATGTCTGCCCATATTAGTAGTTTTCCAAGCCTGAACTGGCTAGAGTATCAGCCTTAAGGAGCCAGAGTAGGTAAGAGTTTGCTGTTACTGATACTATTATTTAGTTGCACACAATGCTTTGAGGTCGGGGTCCTTCAGCGCTGTACGTTCGGCAGACCTAAACCTTACCAGATGGTGTTTCCCCAAAGGGACTTATCATTTAAGTGTAAAATGAGAGACAAGAAGTGAGGATGGCAAAGGGAGGAGGTGGAGAAGTAGCAGGTGAGGTAATTCTACGTGACATGAGTTAGTTACATAAAGGAGAGACTACTCTTTCTACAAGCACATGGAACTGCCTGCGTAAGTGCTTTAGATGTATTTCTAACAAGCCATTGCTGTGTAGAGTGAAGGAAGAATTTGAAAGAAGTGGTGACATGGCTTTGTRGGTATTCATGAAGATGTTCCCTATGCACAGAGGGAGGAAATTGTAAATACGGTGTGGGAAAATTGGAGCAGCAGAGCAGCAAAGGTTGACAGTGCCGGTACTGCACTGAATATTCCATTATACTTGGAATATTCATTTTGTTATTGAGCTCCATGTGAAAAATCACAGGGTAAATTGCCTTTTTCTGACTGAATCACCTTTATACTTGCCAGGAGTCTTTCTAATATGTGAAATAGTCACGCAGCTTCACAAAAACTTCTATTTAAAACAAATGAAACACAAATATTTCGCAATGTACCACAAAATACATCTTTCCTTTACCCATGAAATTATATCAGTTGGCTATGCAGGTCATTTAATAGTAACTGGGGGAAGCAAGATCAAATTACTGTATTGTTCTATAAAAAAGCTATGAACGGGACTTCGGCTTTCTTGAAGCTTATTCTGAACATTAAAATCAACAACTTAAATTCTACCTGACTGCTCAGTTCATCACAGGGATATCGTTATCACCTCTGTGATATGTCTGTGTGTGTGCGCGCGCGCATGTATACATATACATTTATACACAGTGCATTTTTTCTGTAAATAAGTTGCCCTGGCATGATTGAAATGCAGTCAGTGGTGGCATGCCATACAGTGACTGTCTAACGGTGCAGATCGCTGCTGTTAGGAGAAGCAGCGGAGAATAATTCTGTATCTAACTGAAAGATGAAAGGCCCAATCCTGCGATCACAGAGGCCCATGAAGACACTATCTAGGTCTCTGTTTCTTTTGCCTTGCCAAAAATGTTGTACCTGCATGACTTGAAAGCTCAAATCACTGTAATACAGATCAGATATCAAATGAAGTTAAGAAAATGGACTCAGCTGAATATGTAGGCTGCAATATTCTCTATGTATTGTTTAAAGGACAGAGCTACCCATACTACCCAATGTACAGCTTGTGTATATACGCACACACACCCTGGTTATGGATGCCTGTGTACCTGTCTAGATGAAGCATGCATACATGCCAGACTTTCACACAGAAGAGGAAAAAAAAAAAAAAGGAAAAATTAAAAATAAAGGTCATGAAATTTGATCATCTCCATATTTAAGGTTACTCTAAGCACTCTGCAAATAACAAGGTACTTTAATACCCTGCTTGCACTTTAGTCTCATTTAATATAAAACCTATGAAAGATTATTCCTGAAGTCATTATCTTTAACTGTTGAGAGCATAGATCATGCCTAAGTGACTGAAGTGCCATGAGAACTCTCAATGGGATACTGCTGAAGATCTGATATATGTCTTTTGGTCTCCATCAGAGTCAAATGACACGCAGAAGAAGAGCAATGATAACTTTGAAGAATGAAATGTGTTCTACAGGCAGCCAGGATCAYGAGCCTACAGCAAGCTCGTGATGACTGAACAACAGCATGTAAAACACTACTGATTTCAGAATGGTTTTAATGAAATATGATGGGTGACTTGTTCTACTTATTAATCCTGTTTGCTTTTTAGATTGACTTCAGGGGTGGGAGTGAATTGCTTCCTTGTGCTTTGTGTTGGGAGCAGAGACCCAAATGACTATAAAGGGTTACTCAACTTTTCTTGGTCCTGTTCAAGTGGAAATGCCCTGAGATAGCTGACACTTAGGAGTCCAGCCAGTTTGTCTAAAGGGGCTGAAATCTGGAGAGTCGAAAATTTACAATCAATAGAACAGAGAATTCATATTTTAATGCTAGGAGTTAGAAACTCAGTAAGTTTGAGAGCAAGAATGCAGGGGAAAAGGATGCTTAGGAATGTGAAAGGAAGGTCTATCATAAGAGAGAGAGATTGACTGCATAATTGGAGCTCTGGGAAAGCTTGTACTTCATATACAGAGAATCATGACACAATGGATATAATACTGGTCACCTGGGTCAAGGAGGAGGTTTGGTATCATTTCCAGTAACAACTTGTGGACARCCTATGTCCTTTGCTATGGTAAAGGAAAGGAAACACCCATAGCTGTTCATCTGCAACAGAAAAAACTCAGCAGATAAGGTCCCACCACAGCCACTTAGAGGGTGCCTGAAAAGGACAGTTTCCTTGAGGCTCTTTGAAAGTATTGAAACAAAAGAAAATGAAATTGAGCAAATCCCTGTATTATTCCCAAGTTTGTTAGGGAAAGAATGATTTTTTGAGCCTTGACTCCCTCTGTAATAACTGCAAAAGGTACTGAAGACCCCAAGTTCTGAATTCTGTGTTTGGCTCTCCTGAGAGTTGCTGCATAACTTAAAATGAGTCATGACACTCTGCTGATCAGTTTGATTATCCCCAGAATACTTATAATGACACTTAGCTTCTTCAAGGAGTCTTGTGAATCGAAGCCTGGAAAGGGCTTTGAGATCCCAGAATGTAATACGCTGTCTCAATCCAACATATCATCATTCAATTTCAGCTATTTTGTGCCCTTTATCCTCCTCTGCCAGCATTTTTCTGACTTCTGTGGGTTTCTTGAAAAAATGAACGTATGAGTGTCATTTATATCTCCTCTCCTGACTCTTGATTAGAGATTGTCAAATTATTTGATGAACATAATATTCTCTGAAGATATAGCCCTTTTTTCTTGACATGAATTATGCATTATCCTCAATGTTGTAAACTTTTTTATCTAACTACCTGATGTATGCATCAGATGAGCAAACTTTGGCTCTTTGGAAGAGAAAACAATGGCTGCCGATGTCTCATTCTCTTTGCTTTTTCACTGCCTGTTGTTAGGATGTATGAATAGTCAAAGTCACTGATTATTCCCCGTATGATTATATGTCTGTAGGTGTGAGTTGAAGGATTTCTTTCTTTCTTTTTTTTTTCTTTCCTAAAGAGAAATTAAAAAAAAAGTAGATAATGTTATTTAATTATGGTTGGATTCCAGCTGATGGCCTTGGCAGTGATGGCTTACTGGAGAGTCAGGAATAATTTCTGCAAGAATTACTACAKTAATTTCTCTAAGATTAGTTATGAAGGAAGTAAGATTTCATAATCACAACCTTTCTTTCTATCCCCAAAATCCCATGAATCATGATGGAATTCAGATGAAAAAAAAACATTCCCCAATTATTTGTTTTCAAAAACTCTCTTTGACAGAAACAATTAGAAAGAGTATATAACAAAGAAGCATAAATCTGCCTGAATTTGGAAATTAGCAGGCCATGAATTTAGTATAAAAAAATTAAATAAAAATTGAATTCCTATGACTCATTTGTCGATGATTTCAGTTTAGTTTCAAAAAGTCTTGAAGGTCTCAGACTGTCTAATCCATTTCTCAGCTGCATTAATGAAGCACTTTTTATCTCTCTATATATCTCAYACCCTTTCTATTTATCCAAGTAGAATGTGGAATACTTAGGAATATGCAGAGAACAATCTAAAAGCATTAATAACAGGGGAAAATAAATTTTACTGTTTCAGTTAGTCTTTGTTTGCTGGAGATTGTGGTGGATAGATGAGATCTTGAGACATAAAGATCAAATCCTCATCTCAGCTGCTCTGGAATTACAAATTTGCTAGCTGAGACATAGGATTAGGAACATAGAATCCAGGGGCATATTCCCCACTTAGTTATTTTCTTGCTGTGYATAGTCCAACAAATCACTTAATCTCTTTATACCTCATTTTAGCCATCTGTAATTATTATTATTAAGCAGGTATTAAAAATGTCCAGAGTTGCTGATCCCAGTAAGAGTCCTGTTATTTTAGGTAGTGTACAAAGATTTGGTAAGTGACACTTCTTGAGGAGTTTACTGGTTAAGAAACATGCCAAAGCAATGCCCAGGGGAGGGATGCTGTAATGCTTTTAAGCTGTTCCAAGATCTCTAAATACACCAGGTTCTCTATAGATACAAAACATTAATATGCACACCAGAATGTATGCGCATAGCCATAGATCCAGCATWTCATATTGTTCATAAAACACACACACATACATATACACACACTTCATCCTCCCCATGTCTTCTGAACATATTTCTCCAATTGCATATAAATTTTATCCTTGTTCTGTAATGATATGACAGTAAATGAATTACCATAAATAAACCAGACACAGGGATTGGTGCATAAAGTTGTCCTAGCTTCATACGAGATCTGACCTTGGAACAAAGAATACTTTACATCCGTGATGATTCTATCTGCTGTTGATGAATCACAACTCCTGCTTATGTTTAATCACTGCTGACAGTAACATCTGACAGCTAGTTAGGAAGAAAAAAGTCCTCAGCAACTAAATTCTTTTCTACAGAAGAAAATAAAACTCTTTATATATGACTGGCTTTGCATACAGACAGAGTGATCGGAAGGATGTTCTGCAGATTTTTATATACTAAATAAATGCTTTGCCTGCTTTTTCTCTTTAAATATAGCTGCATTTATTTACTCATTTTCACTTATTACAATTTCAGTACTGGCTTCGGAGATTTTTTGGTTAGCTATGTCATCATTTTTGCTCAAGCCAACAAGTTGAATTTATTTGTAAAATTTAATGGGAGAATGCTATTTTTCTTTTTTATTTGGAGAAAATGGGGAATTTGCAGTGATACTTTTATTTTCAGGCCCAATTCACTATATTGTTGATGGGCAGTCAGTCTTCAGAGTTGATGAAAGGAAGCTGTTAATATCAAAAGCTATTTTGTGTTTGATTTTTTTTTTTTTTTATCATTATGTCCTTTTGCATCAATTTACTCCCATTATTGGCCCATGGAAATCAGTGGGACAAGAGGACTGTAAACTTTATTTTGCATGAGCAACAACTATGACAATTGGCTCTGTATTATGAGATTGTGTCTCTCAGTTGGAGAATTAGGTTTCTTGTGCCCAGGCTTCACGTGTGCATTGTTTATGCAACGAGGGTAATTATTAACTTTCTGGCCTCAGCATTTACAACGTGGAAAAATCCTGCAAGACTTTTCATCACAAAAGGGCTTAAGAAAAAAGCAAAGGAGAGAATGTGTATCTCTCAGTTAATTTCTATTTAGCAGTGAGATCACAGAATTTGGTCTGTTCTGCAGAAGATGGGGCTGAACAATGACGTCAATATGTGGTCCAACTGCTTAATACTGCTGGGAATCACACATGGCTGTTTACCTGAAATTTATTCTCATTTGGAAAACAGACTGCAAATCTCCAAAAATCACGTTCTATAAAGAAAAGTCACGCAGACAACTAACTATTCTGTCTGTTCCTTGAGCTTTTTGGCATGCCCCTAAATACAGTGCTTGCCAGGTTGGGTACTATGCTACCATAATACATCTGTAGGGCCTTTGGAGCAGTACTGCCATACATACAGCCAGGTCAGTCTGGAAAGTACTTGTAGTTTTCTACATGGGTGGCCGTGCATGCATAAATAACTTTTCTCCCTGCAAAGTAAATAATAAAGGACTCCCCCCAACCCTCCACTTTCCCCTCCCCACCAAAATTCAGCAATGGAAGTGTTTTTTAAAAGAAATAACAGGGGTGCGCAGGTACGGAAGTTCAAGGGAAAATGTCCTAATTCTGGGGATATTTAGAGGACACAGTGAAGCAGTAATACTGATTTCATTCCTGTGCTTAGTCCTATAAAGTTGATGATTGGAAAAAAAAAAAGTCTTGACAATGGAAAAGGGCTAAAAATGAGTTCCTAGTAATGATTTAATAATTACATTATTAACTTTAAAAGAAGAAACATAGGAAGTTTTTTGATCATATCGCATAAACTGGCACATGGAAAAGATTATAACAGGAGACATCCCTTTAATAAAGATGGTAAACTACGTCAACATTCTTAAAACTGTAAGCTAAATCAAAAAAAGCTTAAACTGAAACAAAATAATTTTTGCATTCATTTAAACCCTGGAAATAATTAGTTATTGGATCAATTTATCCAGAATCCTGGTTTCTCCAGCATTTAAAGACGTCAAAATTTAAGCTAACTCTCTTTCTCAAAATGGTCTAAAAATAGGAAGTACTTGGTGAAACTCATTGGTTTCCCCTATGAAGATCAGGGCAATTGCTTAAAATGACCTGAAGTCTGCTAACCTGGAAACCATTCCTTTTGCTATGAATGAGTATATCAATAGCAATTTTGGGATTTTTTTGTATGTTTATTGTGTTAATTTTTTAGTCTTTCACATTTTCTGTTAAAATATAAATTAATAATATCATGCAGAATTTGAATCAGTTTTGTCCAGTTTACTTCCACATTATTTTTTTTATTATGGTATATATTTTCCAAATCTGGTGAACTTTCATATCCAGAAGTATCAGGCAGGTATACCAACAAGCCTAACTGACAAAAGGCACTGAATTCATTCTTGTTGGTGATATGCTTTTCTTATCAGGAAGTAGTGTAATACAAATACCATGGATGTATGTGCGCGCGTGTGTGTGTGTACTATATAAACATATATATGTGTACACCTGATATTGATAGTTTTCATGTTCTTTTCTAATACTAATAATCAAAAAAAAAAAAAGGTTCTTCGTTGATGTTGAACATGGACTAAATATTTGCAGCTGTTTCCAAGAAGTCTATATGGGTCTGACCACTGAATAAAGTACATGAGCTAATTGTGCATTTAGTGATAAGAAGAGTTTTACAGATAAGCCAATAAACATTGTCCATTAGATTTCCTAAGTGAAATGCAAGGTGGGTATGGGTGCCAAAAAAAAGGCAAAATAGGAACTTYTTTCCAATTAGTTATTAGTACTTACCTCCACCTTCTGCCACCTTTGGAGCCAGCTTACTAAATAACTTTGCCCTGGGCAACCTTTGTACATCTGAACATGGACACATGTAATAGCTGTACCACTGGCCTCTGGTGAAGGTCAAGAATACCCTACAATGAGAGTAACAGCAGTGAAGAGAATTAGATTTGTTGTGTATTTGTGGACAGGTCATTGATAGGAAATACATCTGAACATAAATCTTAATTATTTTTGTATTTCTAGCTACTTAAATAAAATGAAAAGAAGAGAGGCAAGAGAAGGAAGGAAGAAAGGAAGGAAGGAAGGAAGGAGGGGGGGAGAGAGAGAAAGAGAGAGAGAAATAAAGAGAGAAAGAGAGAAAGAGAAAGACAGACAGATAGACAGACAGACAAATTTATCTTGGGAGATGCTAAAACAAAGCTGAATTTCTGTGCTTTAATACATTATTTCTTGTCATTTCACCCAAAATGATATCCTGAAAAAATTATTCTTATTAATGTTCTCTTCATTTCTGCAGGGGGCATAAAAATAACTGATGAGTGTGAGAATATAAACCGTATGGTTAGTGAGGCAGAGGTGATAATTAGAACATGCTGTACTACGCAGTAAACAAAGCTATTATGAACGATAGAGTTCTTTATAGAGTATTTAAAAGGGGGATGGAAATAATATACTTTCCCCCGACTGGCTTAAAAGCTCTGTCTGTAACTACCATGAAAAATAATAAAAAGAAAGAAGAAGGAGATTTGGAGTTAATCACTCAAAGAGTTGGTTTCTAGTTAAAAACAACTGCAAATATTATCAATACTTATTTGATTCCATACTAATTTATGTATAGCATATTATTTGTTTCTCATTTAGTCGTATGTTTGGAGAGGATAAATCATGTCACAACTGCAAATACAGGGTGGTAGAAGAAAAATACTATAGATTTATTTTCCTAGTAGAATTATCTCTTTGTCACTGTATATGTTTTCTGTTTCCAGTGTCAAAGACTCATACTTTCCAAAGGCAAATAGAGTTTATTGGGTACAAGGGGTAAAACCAACCTAGAATTTCATCTTGTAAGGTTTTTAGGGCCACAAATTTCTTTTCCCCTGATTGTGAAGCCTAAATGGATATTTGATATTGAGGTTACCACCATCAAAAATGATCTCAAGGATAACCACATTACAATACCTTCACATACTTTTGATGCCTTTAGGAGTATGCAATGGTAAAAATACCTCCTATGAAATCAGAGAGCCCATTCTGGGACTAAAAGGATATGGCATCAAAATGTGCTCCAAACAAGTAGCCCTGGGGCTCTACATCATCTTGAAATACACCTTAGACCGAATCTTGACACCCCCCCCCAAAAAAAAAAAACAACAAATAAAAAACAAACAAAAAAGTAATGTCCTAAATTACATATACATCTCTTACCTGTTTGAGGTCTGTCCCATCTTTTTTTTTCTTCTTTTTAAAAGAAAAAATCTAAAAGTAAAAGCATGAGTCAAGATGAATCAAGATGAGTCAGCATGAGCTTAAGAGCCAAGATGATCTTGCTGTTACTATAATAGAGATGAATGCTTTTTGGACCAAACCCAGAGAATGAATGCACACACGTTACTGCGCTACACCAGTTCTGCAACAGAAAGCTTTGACCTTCTCGAGTCGCTATTTGAGAAAGGAGACATTGGCGCGCTCTCAATACCTATACACGCTGAATTCGAGATTCTGGTGATATGTGTGCCATCTTGTTGCTTCCTGCATAGACAGTGAATGCATGGATTCTGCATCCTATATATGGTTGAAAATTTCTTTATGTGTTAYGAAGTGCAGTGCAGACGAGGAAAATAGATTTAAAGGGCTTGAGAGCAGTCAGGCATATCATGGAAGAGGAACATATAATATAATAGACTGCATGAGGGAAAGAAGTTGGATTGACTGGATCCCGGATCAAATTTCAAATCTGAATGAGGAATGTGCTCTTGCTGAGAAATAGTCATTAGCTGGTAAAAAGAGATGTAATCAGAAAAGGATGAAAAAAGAAGTATATGTGAACTTTCGAAAGGATAAAAAACCTCATCAGAAGAAAGTGGCAATTATAAGGAACTTGTTAAAGGAGAGTTAAAAAGAGAAACTGAGGATTTAATTAAAATGATACAAGAACAGGTTATTCGCATGACATATGTTGAACGTGAGACAGACAGTACATCCAAGATGTAGCATTTGTGCCCAGAGCCCATCAAAAATTGTTCATAATATAAGTAGGTATTTCTACAAATCTGGCTAGATGTGTATAATGCATAGAATGGCAGAATTAGTGTGACCAAAAGTAGTATAACCACCGAAGACAAAATTGTACAGCATAAGTACATAATATTACAGATTTTTTTTCAGTCACTGTGTTAGGAAATATATGTAGCCATGGCAGCTACAAAAAAAGAGACTGATTACAGCCTCATGTACTTTTGTATTCAATTTAATGCAAGAAACCATGATTACTTCTTAAAAGAGATGGATAGAGTCTGGATCAGGAAATGTACAAGCTTGCTGCCAGAAACTTGTGGTGCATTGGGATGGGAATATTTCAAAGAAAATTTGGATCTAGTATTGGATTTTGGGTCCTCAGAAAATGTTAATGAGTCAATGAGGATAAATAAAATATCAGGAAAGACAACTTAAACTTACTGATGTCTTTTTGTAAACAAAACCCCATACAAGGAGTGTTTCTCTCTCATCACTTCCAGGAAGCTCTGGTTTTGGAGAAAACATTAAAAAAACCCGAAAACTAAAAGATATGTTTCTACCCTTGTAGTACATAATTAAACAAAGATCCTTAAAATTTTTACTACAAGTACATTACATCTGGTGTCTTTATTAACATTCAACTAACTGTCATAAACCAGTGAAGAAGCATTTTGAACAGTATTCCCAGGAGGATCTTTCATTCTTAATTTCTTCACTTTTTCCATGAAGTTCTTGTTTGTTATTTCCTTTAGCCTTTCTCCTGCTTTTTCATCTCTCAGGGTTTCTCTTTACTCTTCCACTGTGACTGTGAACTAACCTTGCAAAAGCAGATCCACAACAGCTGTAAGATGAAGAGAGCTCCCCTAAAGTTAATACACATATTTCTGACCAAAAGTGGCCACTTGAAATAGATAGATGGATGAAACTTGTATTTCTGCAAGGCAAAGGCACTTCCCTTATGCCTACAGGTGACTTCCACCCTTCACTCAGGATTTAGATCCCYGACCCTCTACTAAAAGTATGCTCTTCAGAAATGAAAGGTGGGTGAATTAAATATATGGCCTCCAGAGGAGCTGCACATTTTAGTGAATAGTCTAGATAACGAGATCAAAGACTGAACAGGATGTGGGAGACTCAAACTTTCTTCCTTCCTGCTGCAAGGATTCAAGTCAATCTCATTAAGAACAAGTATCAAGAAATCTCATTAAGAACAAGTAAGCCTAAACACTAGGGCTATGGACTGCTTTGAGAGGGAAAGAACTCACTCGGAAGTCTGGGCTTTAAATACAGGAAGAAAAAGACCTGGTTTCAGTCACCACTTCATGATCTTAGCCATTTTGTCTAAAGGCCATTTCGTACGAAATACTGATAGTTACTGTATGAATGAACTTCATGGCTTTAAAAGAACATTCCCATAAAATAATCAGCCCACAAACTCCTGGTAGAGTCTCAGGGTGTTCTTGAAACATACCTATAAGGCTGACCTCCAAGTAATATGCAGTAGGAAGCATTGCTTTCTTTTACAACACAACGATGGGAGGAGAAGTGTGGTTCTACCTCTTTGGCTGGGGGGCTTGAATTCACATGTCTGCTTTCCTGGGAGACAATTCTAACTATTGTGTTATTGGGTATTCTTGGGTACATATTCTTTGAGTTTCTTTCTTGAAGTTATTCCACTTTGAAAGATAAAATGAAATATTCATCAAGCCAGACAGAAAGAATGAATAAGCAAGATTCCTTTCTCTATTGGGTTGGGTAGTCATGTGGGAGAAGAACACATGCTCCAATAAATACTTAATACATATCAGTGTATAACTCTGGGAGCAAGTYCTTCACACAAGACAGGTAGAGACATGCCTGTTTTGTGAATCTCAGGAGGATTTAGGCATAAGATAGATATCTCACTCTGTCAAGACCGGAGTTCTTGGCATGCTCCGAGCAGAACTTTAGATACCAAGGGAACCTCTCTGTCAGAAATACTCATGAGTTTGCCGTGCAGCAGCTTTGAAAATCTGAGCTTTAAAAATGAGAATCTGAGATCTTAGTAGACTTAATCCTAAGTGTTGTTTTCATTTTCTGTTATTTTTATTAACTTTATTTTCTCAGAAGACACACAAAGTTTTTGTTGGATTGGAGAGTTGAACTGCCAGCTATTGAGTGAAAACCTGGTAGAATATACAGCTGCCTTCCTACTTCTTAAGTGTCCAAAGCATGTAACTGGAAGGAAGAACAATAACATTACTGTATTATGACAAGCAACTTTCCCCGTTCCACTGTCTAGGAAGAAATCTCCATTACAGTCTGAGATGGAACCTGCCCACGCAGCTGAATGTCCAGGGGTTTGCAGCTGTAGCTATAGCTGTGTGCACGTGAGAGGATGGCCAATTGTCTCTCTGTTTGTGGGAGATATTTAATGGTTTTGCTACCAAACATCACAGAAGGTCAGCAGGGAGATGGATGGTGATAAACTAACACGCAAAATTGTTCTAACAAAGCATCTGTGAGCAACTGCTTGATCAAAATGACAGACATCAATCAGAATAATAACTTCAAATATGAGATTTTCAATTAGCGAGGGAACATAAATAAATGCGTCTGGAAAATAAGCATAAGGGATTTGGGAAGGAGACAGCACATACATAACAAAAGAAAGAGAGAGAGGCAGCAGGAAGAAAAACGGACTGATAAACACAAAGAAATGTGCACAGAAGCAGACTTACAAACAGCTCTGCTGGGAGATACACAGATAAACAGAAGTATTACAAATATTGTCTCTAGCTTGCAGACAGAAAATTCTTGCTAGAGTTTTGCAAAGATCTTACGCTGCACTTTGCATTGAAAGGTAAAAAGAATAATAATAATAATAATAATAATAATAATTCAACTCCTCTGCTATACATCCCCTCCCCTTTCAAAATTTTCTCTAACACAAAACTGCTTGTAGTAAATGTTTATCAGAAGTGTAATCAAAGTGAGAAGCATATTCAGGCTGAGTGCCTCTTTTGCCATTTCCTTAGCTCTGATGTTGTCATTTGCATCAGTGGAAAATGGGTGCGAGAGCATTTTACTTCCACCTTGCACAAGATGATGGGCAATGAAGACTCAAGTTACAAATCTCAAACTTTTAAACTTAAAGACACCACCTCCATCTCAGGAAAACCTTGACCTGCAGGTCGTTGAAAGGTGCAAGGTATGCCAGGGAAGTGTTATTAAGCACAGATCTGGTTCTTGTACTCTCATCACGGTTACTGCTATTGGATTGGATACTGGGATAGATGGAGTTTTGGTCTAACATGGTATGGCCACTCTAACGTTTTCACAAACAACTTTAAACTAATGCGTGGGCTTCAAGAATCTTGGTGAATAAGACATAAACTCTACACTTGTCCTCCTCAAAACCTCTCTACTGTGACCTTGTTTTATTTGGCTTCATGATAAGTTTCTAAAAGCTAAGTGGAGGTTTGAAATGCACCAAAAACTTTAGGGATGAGGATTAGAAAACAAGTGAAATTCAAAAGTCTGAAAAAGAATACAGGAGGAAACTAGGTCCCAGTTCCTGCTAAAAAACCTGAAGGGCTCAATTAACAAGCCTCCTTGTATGAATCAAGCCCTGCATTGTTCACGTTGCTCTAGCAGTAACATAATGAACGTATCATTGTGGAGAGGTGGGTGGGAAGGAAAAGAGCCAGTATTATCTATTGTCAGGTTTTCAGAGCGATGTAATATTTCTTCATGAAAGCGATACTTATTTCAGGAATAGCAAGGCTGGAGTCTTGATTCACCATTCAGGCAAGCACACTAGCTATTACCGATGTCTTAAGACAAAGATATGTGAGAGTTTTAACAGGCCAGGTGAAGAAGGACCCTCTGTGTCCCATTCAGGGTTTGGATATCCTTTAATTTGGAAAAGAAATTCTGAGGTCAATTGAGATCAGATGTGTGCTACAGATGACTATATAGGAAAAAAAAATTATCATAAGCGCCACTGAATACCCGTGTATTAATTAAAAAGGGTGGAAAATTGAAATATTTTATGACACAGGCCACGTTCAAAGTGAAGTGGACTAGAAAGACATGGTGCAAATTGCCATAGCTGCTTCTTGCAGTTTCTCTTGTGCCTTCTAAACACCCTTTTTTGTGGAAGACATTTTGGAGATTCGGAAGACTGGATAGAGCCTGATCCAAGAATAAGGGGCCTTGGAGAGTCTAGAGGAGGTAAAGATAAAAGGCCTGACAGCTGAAAAATATACCCAGGAAAATAAAAAAAGGAGAGAAAGAAAAGGCTAGGCCTGTCAGCAGGACACTGCAAGAACTATTTGGGTCTGAGCAGTAAGTCATTATCATCTGTTGAATGGCAGCTTGTATGAAATGAACTACTAGCAGTTAAGCATGCAGTGGACAAGTCGACTCAATGCAAATGAAATTAGCAGAAACCCATGTGGCCAGGTAAGCAAAGCCACAATGTACCACACAAAACAAAAAATTGCAATTTGTACAGGTGTATCACATGTGCCACTTAGCAATATCCCTCAGTCCTTACAAAGAAGCCAAAATACAGCAGCTATCACCAGATGCATGTCTTTCATTGTCATTGACTCATATAGTGCTGAGTGAATCTCCATTCATTTAAGAATTATGGACCTAATTCTGCCCAGGTACATTTTCGTGCGTTCAAGGGCAAACATTTGGTCCATTATTTTGACTAATTTAGGTTCATTTCTATTTGTGATTGTGATTTTACTTTCTCTGTGGTGGGGTACTTGCCCTGTTTTATGCTAATTATCTGTCAAAGTGTCTCACAGCTCCAGAATTTGGTTTCCCCTTGAGCAGCTTCCAAGTTTATTAGTTTGACCTTATCAAGCTTCTTTTAAGGCAGCTCTCAACGTCAGTCCAAAGTTACAACTGCCTTTCATTCTTATTTTCACAATTACAGCTCTTCCGAACTCCTCATTGTCAACCCTGCAGACTGAGTCGCTTACCTAAGGCATCTCTCAAGATCCTAGGCACTTCTGGCATAGGAGGAGGAGGAATGATGGAAACACATGGGAAAATCAGTGCTTCTCTCTCACACCCATTACTCTTGGTTTCCTTCTTTTGTCACTGACCTGAATGCAGGCACACCAGCAGCTATTTCCCCCAAAATATGGATTGGTGAATCTCAGAGGGAGAGCAATGCACACACCTCCCCTTGTGCCTTTGTGTTTGAAAGTAATTTTCAAGCCCTTTCTTTGTTCCAGCTATAATAACAGCTTTTCTTGCAACACAAACTGTGGATGAAGGGCTATTTCCAAAAAGATTTCCTGARTCCAAAAACTTCACCTCAGTTCTTTGATAATGTTATTTATAAATGTATATGTATGGGCATAAGCACACACACATATAAGAGCTATAGCAGGATTGATGAAATGCATTATCTTTAAGTGATCATGCTACTTTTGCCTGTCATCTTCTTCACAATGTCTGTATTTAAAAAAAAAAACAAAAACAAAAAACTAAGTGAAATCATCACCTGCTYTAGTTGCACAAAAATTATTTGAGTGACACCCACTACCTGAGGATATGGCTTTGGGTCTTCTGGATCATTACTGCCAGCAGGGGAGTCTCTTTTTTGTATATATTTGCTAGCCAGACTGGGAGCTTTCATTACTTCCCTAGATTTTTTCACAGTCCARCTGTGCTCTGCATTAAGGAGACCTTCTTTCCATCCCATAACTGTTTGTTGCATACCACTGCACCCTTCTAAAATATCCATTTCTTCTGTGCTCGGTTGGTTGTTAAGGCGTTAATTTCAGTTAAATGCTTGTTTTTGTAACTTATCCTGAAGGCATCTCAGAAGTTCCCTTTCATAGTATGTCCTTACAAATCTAGACAGATAAAGAACTCCTTTCTTTATTCTTGAAGGAAGTTTACAGATTGCCTGTTAGTCAGCATTAGCCAAGCAATGCAGATTTATTCTTTTTCATCTTTCCTCATGACTCATTGCCTACAAGTCCTTGATCATTTTGTTTACTTTGCTCTGAAATATATCAAATTTTGGACACCTCACATAGCACTTACTTTCTGTCCTCCAGAACAATCCACAAAGGGGAAGGACAACACTTTTACCTTCTCATACACTACTTTTAAGTCTCTACTTTTGAGCCATTTTGTTTTGCTCTTCTGTCCCTTCTGTCAAGTTACTCTGATCCATTTCAATGCCATTTCCCCTCCTGTTCAATCATATCCCTTCATTTTCCTTCAAAAACAAAGTAATAGGGTCACCTACTACCAATGATTATGTGACATTGAACTGTAGACAAACATCCTACAGACAAAATGGGTCCCAGGTACATAGAAATCAGCAGGAGACAACAGTGACCCAGAAGTTGTTTCCTCTGTTTTCTTTAGGGGCTTAGCTTGTTGGTCTACGTTTAGGATGATGGATACAAACTCCAGTGAGATGGGATTTTCCCAGGCCATTAGCCTGGAAAACTGTCATATTTAACAGCCGAAGTATGGCAGAGCGTTTTAAAGCGTGAATTCATTTACTAAAAAAGAGGTGAAAGTTCAAGCTTTATGTGATAGTATTATAGCTCCTCCCTAATAAATGTATAATTAGATAAGTATATGAAGATTGTATATACAGCAGATACTAATCCATTTAACATGTTGACCATCTATACTTAATTATGATAATCTCAATGTGCTATTAAATAGACAAGCAAGACAAAAGCCTCCCTGAGAGATTTGTCAGTAGTATTTTAAGAGCTGATATAGTTTACCTATAATCCTCCACTAACTCATTAAAGTCTGGGCATAAGACTGTTTTTTTCCTCCGTTCTCTGTTCTAATCAGCCCTTATTTCCCTTTTTTACCTCACATACTTACAGCTTGTGTTTCTCTGGGAGAAAAGAAAGAACCTTTATTATTGACATTAATGAGTGATTTGTATACTTATGCAGGGCTGAATAGGCCTCTGAATTGTGGAGTGGCTAAAAAAATGGCTTGTCTTTTCATCTCCTTAGGTTCTATGAAAGGACCAAGAGGAAAAAAAAGTAACAAATACAAGTTGAAAAGAATAGTTAGCAACTCATAGGAGAGCCATTACAATTCATAAATGAGGGTTACACACTCAATCTCTTTCTCTTTTTATGTATAAAGTGAAATGGATAGAACTCCCACACATTTTTTCCTCCAGCCACTTTGAATATTGTTCACTCTTGTTCTCAGCTTTGCCAGTGATAAAAGGTTTATTCCACATATTCCCAGGCGATGGTAGAGCAAGAAGTATACCTAATGTGGCTGTCCAATGCATTGACATTCATATTTAGTCTCTAAAGTCAAGTCATTTCGGAGAAAAGGGGAGTACAATTTGCTATGTAATGCACTGAGACAATCTTATATCTCTGACTGTGTTTCATGACAGATCTTATAAAAGATCGTAAATTACTATCTGTTGAAATATATGAATTTAATGGATTCCATTAATGCACACACCTGCACATAAAAGATTTTGCAAGCCAGAAGATATGATCAGTCAAACAGCTTTAATAGTTATTAATTACAGTTGCTCACTATTTATTCCTCACCAACATAGAAATGTTAAGGTATTTTAATACCTATACTCTTGGATGGCATGCATAAAACAGGGAAACAGTCTTTTTCTTCTTCTGTGTAATCAATCAGCCAGTTACCCAATGCTTTAAAATCTTTGTTAGACATTTTCTGAGACAGGACCCTTATTTTTCTCCATATGCTTCAGAAAAGCACAGGGAGATTTCTGCACAAAGCTTTCTGCTCTTCTGATTCTGTGTTACTTCGGCTGAATCCAGAAAGCTTCAGTCTGGGTTTAACTTTGTAAAAGATATCAGCATTTGGTTTAAATTTATTACAAGTCACATGAGATGCTTAAAAAAAAAAAAATCCATAATATTGTTGCCTTGTCAAATGATTTGTTCTGCTCCTAAAACATAACCTTTTACAAAAAAGTGAAAGCTTCAAAACTCGGGTGTTGAAATTAATTAAAACCCCCAAGTATTACACAGCAGACAGACTAAAAATTGACGAACCTAAGCTATTGCCATGACATTGCCAAATTCAATTAAAAATGTAGCAAAAACACAGGACAAAGAATCCTGTTAGCCAAACAAGTTTGATGGATGTACTGTAAAACATCCCAATGAGTCTGGCCTCTGGAGTTTGAAATGGACACTACGAAAGCAAGTGAATAAACTCRTGCCCTCATCTGAGAAAGATTTTAAATATGCTCATACCTTGTGCTCTGTGATTACCTCTAACTGAACCAAATGGGACTTCACTGGGAGACTGTGGCTGCGGTGACAGCATATTGCTTGGTACTTGGAAGAAGTGGATCTACGCCTGAGTTCCTGTTTGTGCCTTTGTTTTCTAGTCTGTGAAATAGATTAATTGCATTTAGCCATACATTTTAAAGAGGTTGAGATCTGCTGGTATAAAAGGAAAGACAATATTATTAATTACAGACCACAGAATTTCTTATCCCCTTGGATAATCTCTAGCATTACATCTACTGACTTCTCCATGTTATATGTGACAACACAAAATATAAGGTAAAGAGCAATCAGAGTTTAAAGTAAAAATCACTTTAATTTATTCAAAACCCACATTGACCTGAGTCATTGAAACAATATATTACATACATATCTGGTAAAATAGACATAGGTTATTAGATTAGCACATCAGCTACTCTCCTACTGTCCACATCCACACTCTTACCCGAGAGTATAAATGAGGTAACAACCTCCTCCTCCCAAGAGCATAAAACTATTACGTGTTATACCTGGTGCTAAAGTGTGAAGAGAAGCACTTATTGCAATTATTATCCTAACTGACATTTGTCATTTTTTTGCTAAGTCTTCTGTCACCCAAAATCTAAATATACATTAGTAAGTTTTGCTTGTGGTTTGTTTCTTTGTCAGATCTCAATGCACAGGAATCTTTGCCCTGTATTTTTGCTAAATAAATAGAAGTTGAGTATATTATTGGGCATAGATATATTGCCACAGAATCTACTACTTATTACATGGTATCACAGTTTTGGGCTTTTTATTGTTTTTTATCCTACTATCTTAAAGCATGGTAATATATGCATTTAATTGCTGACACACATGAGATGCAGTGAAGGCAATGGCCACAATGTTAGCTGTCACCAAGTTTGAGCTGTTGACCTGTACCTTAGATGCTGAGCACCCACAACACCCAGTTTTCTCTGTGAATTATTGCTCAGATCCTCTGAAATTAAGGAAGAGGTAAGCATTGCTGAACACGATCAAAATAGGGATTTCCAAAATTAAAAATCACTTTGGAAAAGTCAAGCACCATTGTGGTGGCCAACCTGAATTACTAGCTTATCAAAAAGCAAGGAAGTGGAGTGAAATGGATCTTTTAACTTCAGGGATTGCACTCATGACACTTGACCATTGTGCATGTTAGCTATGGATAACAGCAATGGGGATAAGAGAAACACTTGATTCTTATTTGTGATGAGGATCCTTAACCAAAAATAAATGAAACATTCTAAGGATTTTTTTTTTTTTTAAGAGTATGGAACTTTAATCCAAGTACATACACGGCCTCTGTTATGAAGCCTCTGAGTGTCTGGACCTTTCAAAACCTTAAGAAAAGATTGATACAAAAACTTTAATAACATCAAGTCACAAAAAGGAGCTGAGTAGATGACTCAAAGGCCATTGTTAGAGCTAAAGTTAGCTATTCTCTGAGCTACTATTCACTGTATGTCTTTGCTTCATAATGGTTGGTATAAAATGCTTCTTTCATTTGGAGTGCAGAGAATTTTTAACTCATGAAAATACTATTCCCTGCTGGAAGGGCCAGGGTTTGCCTTGCATTATTATACGTTACGTAACATTGCATTACGTTATGTTACGTTATGTTACTTCATGTTAAGTTTTATGGATTTTTTTATGCTATGTTTTATTTCTGAAACCTCACTAGACTTTGGTGTTCAAGTCCAAAAGAGATCTTGAGAAGTACTTGAAATGGAATTACATTTCAGTTAAATCAGGTGTATATTTATAGCTAAGTATACCTTTTCATATTTTTCTGAATGTCAGTCTGGATTTGTGACATTATTTCCTGACAATAGGAATGATTCAGAAACAGAGCTGTGTATCTCATTAATACTGAGAGGTGGAAACACTGCCTGTAAGTACTTCCTATTCTGATTAAAACTTTTGTCTACTTTGAAGATAAACTGATTGGTATCACTCCAGAGGAAGACTTTCCACATTATTGTCACAGTCTGGGAAGAAGCTGATTCATCAGTTCATGGAGGAAGACTCTGTTACAAGGAAAAACCAGGATGCTGAGGGGAGCTGGCAGAAGGGTGACATGTGGATGTTGTTCTACCATAAGATACAAGATTGGGGTGTTCAGTGAAAATCTAAATGGCTATGCATGGTGTGACTTTCCTTAAAACAAATGAGCAAACAAACAGGTAATCGGTAAGGTCAAAAATACTCTGGAAAAAAGGATCTCTTTGCAAAAAGCTGATTTTGCTGATTTGTTCACCTTACCACTTTCTTTTTAAGTTGTCATTAGCAGCATGTTTCTTCATTCTTTACTAATGAATTTCAAAAAAACTCCTCGTCTTTTAAGCACAAAATAATTCCAATTCTTTCAAAAGGAAAAAAAAAAAGTGGGAATGATTCTCAGCTGGCATAAACTGACATAGTCCCATTAACTGTAATTAATCTACTCCAATTATCGTTATCTGAAGATCAAGACTTGTGATTGAATTAATGTTTTCATTGATCTATTAAATGAAAAAAAGTCTGTCAGTGTGTCTAGCTACGTAGCTATCTACATAACACTTCTGCTTACATAGACATAGTATTTTCATTGAATATCTGGTCAAAGTCTGTTGCATTTCTTACCAAATTTAAAATTATGATTAAAAATAAACACTTAAGAAAAACTTTTTTTTCCCCCCCCGTGAATCCAGCCCATTTTTGGACAACACTGGGAAGCAAACATGGGTTTTCATCACAGAGGGGAAAAACAGAAAGCAAAAAAGAAACCAAAGTCAGTATTTTATGTGTAAGTATTTGTAACAATAGACTTTAATTTCTGATCAGCCTGTTGCTAGTACAAGGTTAAGAGTTATCAAAAAAGAGGGGAAATGCTCCTTTACTTTCCAAGTATCCCTGCTCACTTAGCTTAATTAACGAAGGAGAAAATTTGTCATGTTAATTTGGAAACATTGCTGAAATTATTGTTATTAATTTTCTTCTGGGGAATAGGGAAGAGGAAGAGAGGGTAGATGAACAGAGAACAAAACTATAATGCTTGAAACAGGCAGTGGCATATGCAATTATTGCCAACGGAAGGAGTACAACATTGTGCAAAGAATCAGCACAAAGCTTCCATTTCATCTAAATCCCACATACATCCTTAAATTAGTTAAGAAGGCACATCGCCTAGAGCTAGACCTATGCATTAGCCCCCCCAGTATCCCCTACATACTGTGCTGATAAAAGCTTTAATAGATTAGCTAAGATTAAAGTAGAATGACAGACCACTCTGGCTGCAGTTTAAGATTGCTTAGGATTTTGGCCATATAAATGATGTATAATGTCAGGATTTTATACACAGCACTGGAAATTTCCTTGTTTTCTGCATTTAGACCACATCCCAGGCAGATTCAACAAAAGTTTTATGTTACTGTTAATTATTTCATTGGACTAAAATTAGTCGATTGTAGAAAAAAAGTCCTTTGTAACTGTCTGGACATGGTCCTGGGCAACCGGCTCTAGGTGGCAGGAGGGTTGGACCAGATGACCTCAGAGGTCCCTTCCAACCTCAGCCATTCTGTGATTCTGTGAAAACTCAACTCTAATTTCACAAGATGCCTTTTCTGAACTCATATGAGTTACTAGTTTTTTCTTGTGCTGAAACTTGGAAGGGTAGTGGCCCTTCAGGGAAGGCATTGTTGCTTTTACATATTTTACATATTTATTTACTGTAAAGTAAGCTGGCTTTCAGTGGGTGCTACCAGAAGGTGTGTTGGGACAGCCCTCTCTCTATTTGTAGAGTGAGGAAGACAACCAGGCTTTAACAGTTTATTTTCAGTGGGAGAAAGTTTCTGATATTAGATTTCCATTTCATAGTGCTCAGATTTATGATGGGTAGTAAAACCATACAGTGAGTCTTAATGTAAGTGTTATTTAATGGCACCAGAGGTACCAGGCATCGTGTTATTATGGTATCCACAAAGCTAACATTGTATCTCTCAGCCTTGCTAGAAAATGTATTGAAAACCAAGTTGCAAGATTTTAATCACTGTGTTGCACATATATTTTTCTCTCTGTTGCACATACATTTTTCCAGGTGCTTACCCACACATAGATAAGGGACCCCTTTTATAAACACAGCCACCGGATCAATAGAAGAAAACATTCTATCTGAAGTGGCGGTTATAACCCTTCAGTTGAAGGGTGGCCAGGATATTTCTACCCAAATTAAGATATTGGAAAGTAAAGTCATTAGACCCTTCTCTGAAAAGACACACATAAAGGAGAGGAAAAACTTTAGTCGCATTTCCAAACTGATGGATGCAGAAGGTTTTTTTTTTAAAAATACATATTTATATGCGTTTATTTCAACAGGAGATTTAAATTAAAAACAAGCCTTAAGCCCTAAAGCTGCACAAGATCCAGGTTTCTACCAATTTCAGTTGCAATTAGCTACTCATATATGTAGGATGCTCTTTAGAAGTATTTATCTGTTATACACTAACTGCTTCTCTAGCACTAAGAGAGGCTTGTCTAGTCCAGCAATAAATGAAAAAAATCAGTAGTGGTATGCTCAAGAGGTTCTGAATCCTTATCGTAGCATATGCCAGGAAATTCATGCAAATACTGCATTTCTATGCCCAGATCTGGTCACTGCATGTGTCAAATGGATAGTCAGTGAAGTACCTACCTAGATCGGATCATATTATACACTCTCCAAGGCTCGGACTATATGTATTTTTCATCTTGCACAATACTGAGCAGATGGACCTTGATTGTCAAAAGCCCTCAGCAGCCAATATGCCGAGTTCTTTGTAAAGATTTTCCTGTTGCGGAAAAGGGGAAAAAAACAGTAGAGAGAGTATTTTACTGCCTCAATTACAGTCCACTTTTAATGAGCTCCCCTCCAGACAATGCACTGTCCACTAGGATTCAGTCTTTGAATGGAATAAAACCCCAGCACTCTTGTTTCTTTCTGGTTTATAAGAATGCGTCGATAACTATGGCCCAGTTAGGCATCGTTTTTCTTATGGACAATTTATATAAATGTAAATATAAAAATAGACATAAATGTCTATATATGCATGCACAAATGCATGTGTATTTGTGTGTGCTTGTATATGTACATATTCCATCTGTGTATATTTTTAAATATGCAAACAGAATCCTTTTTACTCTCTCAGTAGAAGTTGTTATAGTCTCCCATAGCAACAACTCACAGATAAAGAATCTCACATCAAACCAAATTGTACATTGAGGACACTGCTGACTGTTATACCAACATTATAGGTCTGATTTAAATCCACAGAATTAAGAAGGTTCCCACTGCAAGTCTAACCTCAGCTCGCCAGGCTATGATATAGCAACACATATGGCAAATAACATCATGTCCTCTTCTTTTTGACATAGAAAAATGAGTTACAGAGTGACTGGGAGTCTTTATGTCAAATTTCCTAACTTTTGTGGGTTTAAATCTTCCCCCAAATGTTAATATTATAGAAACTGGCGTTTTGATGTTTGAGGAGACATCCAGTCCTGCAGCAATTATATTCTGTTTCTTTTGGTTTGGGGGAATTTCTTCTCCTAGAGGGTCAGTTCAATTGAATAGCATAAAATAGAAAGACACTTCCTTCTGGCAGGGCAGGTGGAAATTTTATGCTCCAGGACTGTTCAATAATGATCTTTGGCTGCATTCATATACACAGACACAGCAGTTAGCTGTTAATATAAAGACATGCAGCATGGAAAATATAATTCATGACTCTCTGGCCTTTCACACACACTCTTCACTAGCAGAAACTCTTCAATACTTTTCAACACTTTGAAGCACATGGTTTCTACCTCAACTTCCAGCCCACAGAAAGTAATATAGTTATCATCACCATGTTTCATCCTAAGAGACAAGCAGACATAAGAATCACAATATTCAAGACTAAACGGTTCATAGTCAATGCAAGAGAAGACTTTCATGATCTCACTTCTGCGATGGTTGGTTTTCACTTTGCTTGTTTCAATCTGATAGTTCAGGCTTTTGTGGTAGGGTGCCATGTTTGTTTAATTTTTTTGCAATTGCAAATTCATTTTCAACTTTTTCTTTGTTTCAGGTTTGTTGTTGTGGCTTTTATAAGGTGAGTGAATAATTTAAAACTGGGAAGTTCACTGATGGTTTAGTGTTTGCTTGGGACTGGGATATCAAAAAGGATGTGTACAAGTAAAATAACACAACTTTTACTCCATTCAAAAACTCTCAGAAATACATCAAATATTTTCTCAGGAACAGTAAAGAAATACATTTAAAAAACCCAACCAAACAAACAAAAAAAMCCAAAAAGCCACCACAATAATTTTTATTTTCCTGCTTTAAAAAAGTTAACTAGTTGACCTTCCCCTATTTTGTTTTCATATGAATCAAAATTAAAAAATCAGAATTGTATGAATCAGAAGAAAAAAATAATATTACAATGTCCTTTATCATGCCTTAGAAGACAAGGGCATTTGCTCTAATGTAAAAGTCACTAAGTTTTTTGAAGATGAATGTTTAAGGGGACAATAAATTTCACATAGATATTGCAATGTGTGTACACAAATTGCTGCCTACTGCAATCTCTCCAGTGACTTTATTTCCTTCAGAACAATGCACCATCCAAAAATATCTTGAAAATTAGTTTCTTAAAAAAAAACAAAACCAGAAAAACTGCACAACATCTACTTATGGGACTTTGATAATCTATTTTATACTTTAGCATTTTATTTTATGCTACAACTTTGTTATAAAAAAATTATACAAAATAATTTCTTCTACTTCCAATTTAAATTCAGCTTTTCATACTAAAAAAACAGGCACTGAAATTGAGGTTTTAAAATTCAGAATTTAAGCTTGATCTTAACTTTGACAAAGTTTTAGGCACTCAGATCCAAGAACTGGAGGCTACAAGCCTTACAGTGTTAGGCCTATTCCTCCACAGTATCAACTCCAAACTTCTCCTGTGTTTTGACCTTTGAAGTCACTGTCTCTGTTTATTCCTGCATGGGATGCAGATGTGTCTGGATTTTTAGGACACAAGGAACTACTTCAAAATTGAGTGTGGTGTCCGAGCCAAATGGTGCTTCTGTGCTCCTATCCACGTTGCTTATAGAAAGCAGTCTTCTCTGTCCTACACCTGGATTTCCTCTCTGAAGAAGTGAAATTTTGCTCCAGACTGAATCCTGAGAGCAAAGTCAGATTGTGCAAACAGTTGACCATGGATTATAATGTGGATCAAGTTGACTTGGCCGTCTGACACAGATGACGTATTGCGTGACCCTGGGAGAATCATTTTCTATGCTTGGTCTTTCTCTCCTGTAAAACAGGAATAATGGTGCTTCCACGCTTCCATTGTAAAAACATAATATAAAAATAGCTAAACAGGTCACACACAGGTCCATTTGTTTCAGTGTCTYATCTCTGATGGTGGCCAGTAACAGGTTTGGATAGAAGAGAAGAACAAGACGACCAGTAATACTTTCCTTTGCTACCCCTCCTCAGGTTCTGGCAGTATGGAAGACAAAATCCTGAGGATTTCCAGAGCCAAACTTTGCATCTATACTATTTTGCTTAACATTTCATAATGGACATTTCCTGGGTTCAGCAAATGAATTTGCCTAAAAACAATTTAACTCATTTTTACTTTTGGCCCACACTACATTTTGTGGCATTAAGTCCTACAACTGAATTACCTGTTCTGATAAAGCATGTCATAGTATAGCAAAACAAAACAATTTCCTTTTGCTTGCCTTAACCTGCATGCCTAATAGATAAAAGGAGTGAGAAGTGTTGAATAAATGGTAAATATTAGCAAAGCCTTATATTTAAACTAAGAAATCATTCTTATACCTTTGCTAATGTGATTTTTTTTTTTTAATAATAACTGGCATATCAAAGGATAAAACTGAAATACACATGACTCAGAGGATAAGCCTACATGAGAATTTAGGAGGGGGCAATTAATAGATCTTTCTATATTTCTTCCCATATCATTAACAACTTTATATTGCAAAATTTCCTCTGGAAAAATGTTCATCTTCAGAAGAAGAATGGCAAATCTTATAAATAATTTAAGGATTTTTCACTCACACCGAGCAAACTACCTGATCAGAAATTCATTTTACACTTTTAGAACCATTTTTCCTTGCCCAGACTGTGCAGTGTTTGAAGATCTTTTCTATGAATTCACTTTRGAGAGGCGTCGAAACTTCCTAGCATGAGCCGCATCTGCAACCTCCTGCATTGATAGGAATCTCAGGGCAACTGATGCTTGCTTTGCAGACAGTTTACAGCAGTGCACCTCTATTTCAGTGGTATCAATAGTAATGGAAGATACAAGACAATAAAAATCATAAAATAAAAATTATTTAAAAAAAAATCTTCCTTGATTTCAATGATATTTAAATTGAGCTTAAGATGGGATCAGCACCAGGCTGATAGCTTTGACCTGAGTCCTGCAGTGTAATGCACATCAGAAGTCTCTTGCACCTCCGTAGTATGYCTGGGAAACCAAGAACAGCTGAGGTTGCAAGGTGTTATTCACAAAGGTTTCATGTTCTTGTTGCAGAGGGTGTGGACTGTTTTTGGTAGTTGGTTCTGACTGACCCTTACTTCTTCACAGCTTTTTTTTGCCCCTCTCTCTAGAGATCATCCAAATTAACTTTGAGACCTCAGGAGCAACTTTCTGGATCTGTCCCCCTGGTTCATTAGCACTCTCTCTTTCCTCTTCCTTTCCCACTTCCTCCCTCACCCTGTTCCAAGGGAAGATCTGCTCACAAAGAGAATTGATTATTAGCTATTTAATCTCTATGACATATTAACTTATTTTTAAAAAGACAATTTTTAAGATAAGTGACTGAAATAATTTCATACATTCAGCTTAGGCCCATGACAATTCAGTTATGCCCATCTCTTTCTCATAAAGCCTCTTAATATTTTAGTTTATTGTTTTATTTCTTCATAGGTCTTCATAAATTACTAGCTCTTGCAAGACACAAATTATATGCAGTTAAAACTGACTTTCCTAGGTGCTCAGACCTTCATGGCCCTGACCCAATACTGGGTCATTCAGTAAAAACTAGAGGTTGTGGTCACTTCCCACACACATAAAGAGATGTGTCTGCCCTGTCTTAGACATCAAACAATTAKATGTCTAAATATGACTACATCAGACTACCCTTCTCGTGGGCATGTTCAAGAGGAGATTCATTTCATCTTAGGAGAAGAGTGAGAAAGGGCAGATGATTTGTCCTGTGAAGGTGTCAGTAACATCTACACTTTCATCCTTCGTGGCATTCATCCAGTTTACTGTGTCTCACATTCCCACCTTCTGAGGAAATCAGCAGTATTTAGACTGCTATCAAACTGTAAGACAGTGGCTCCTGGTAGACATGTGCAGCATCCAGTACAGCAGGGTCCTCACTTCTGGCCCTTCTAGGCACTGCTGTGACCCTAGTAGCAGCATGCTTATTACACCGACAGAAGCCGATCCTGATGTCTTCTTTCAGGCACAAGTCACACCAGGCTGCAACGACAGTTTTGTCCAAGTAAGGTCTGCAGGATTCAGCCACAAAATGAGGCTAGAAGCTCTCTCATAACTGGATCCTAATGAACCTGAGAGAGGATAATATTCTGACAGCAGGGAGGGGAAAGAAAGATTAAAGGGCAAAGAGAACTGAAGAGGGTAGAACAGCACAGCGGGCAAATGGATTAATGTGCTCAATGGAATAGTTAAACCAATGTAAATGAAAATGCCCCTTTGAGTGATATCATGTGCTAATRTACACCATGGTACCTTCTGTTCTCCTGCATTCCCTCTCCTTTATTGTCCCTCCAGCAAATCCTGGTTTTATTCTCAAACTCCTCCTGACACAAAAGCCTCTGGCAGATTTTCAAACCCTGGTGCTTTCCAAAGCAAAATCACACCATTCTCCCACTACCTCTTCTCTCAGATTCTGCATTTCAGTCTCTGAAGGCATTTCCTTTGCTCAAGGTCTGCAGAAAATATCCGCACATGGGGATGAAGGTCTAGGGGAGAGAGGGGGCAAACACTTGCAGAATCACCACTGCCTTTCAGCAAAGGATTAGTCTTAGCTCAACTTTTATTTAAAGCCCTAAACTTTGAACAATTCTTATAAAATTCAATGGAAAGGAAGTTTCATAAACAGTGCTTATGCCCTCAGCTGTCCAGACATGAACCTGCTCTAATCAGGAAGCCACAAAGCTGAAGTTAACACAAATTTTGTCAGCACATGGCCCAGGCAGTGATGGCACATATTCAAAGTCTGTTAAATATAAAGGTACCGTCCCTGGTTTAGGAAGCCCTTAAGCTTGCATTCACATAGGTTGTTAAGGAAGGCTCATGATGTTCTTACTCTGGTTTTGTACTTATCCTCAGGTCCAGTAAAAAAAAGACTATTAGGTTAGGTCAACATGTGCCCCAGCTCTTTGTAGACCTTCTTTTTGGTTTTTAATATCGAGTGCAAGATAGTAAGCCTACTTAAAGATATATATACATATGGTCACTTAGGTTTAAGTCAACGATAACATGACTGCATTGCTTCCGGAGCATAAGCAAAACTTTTTTGCATTGGCCTCAACAAGACAACGTAGGAATATCCTACATTAGCAAGAGCTGCCTAGTTTTGTTTGCATGTTATCTTTTGTTTGTTTGCTCATGAACACTCTAAGTAGCAGCYGTTTAGCCTTCCTCTGCCTTGCCAATAAAACAAACAAAAAAACGGTCTTCCAACCACTGGAAATCGACTATTCAAAGGATTTTTAAGTATGCTGGCAGTCGTCCACAATTTGGTTAGTCTGACATCATGGCACAAGTAGTGTGAGAAACAAGTGCAGTCTGTAATTTGATTTCAATTCCTGACCTTTCCAGCAGCAACCTACTCCAGTGGTATAGAAAGAAAATTACAATTAGCAATTGAGGTGAGAATTAGGTTTGTTATTTCATGATTTTTTTTTTTTATTGTTTCAATTTACTTCTGTTCCAAAACTCAAAGAAAATAAAAATGGAGTTATAAACTGTTTTATTAAGGGAAATATGTCACGAAATGAAGAAGTTATAAATTTCATTACACAACTACTAGAATAAAATATTTTCATCTTATTAAAATCTTTGATTTAATTTTTAAATAACATTTTTCAAAACTCTCTGATTTATATGGAAAAAACTATTAGTGGAAACTACATCCAAATGATCTTTTTCCTGATCCAATCCAAAAATAAAGCTTTGTTTCTCTCACCTATTTAATTTCTTATCTGAAGTGGAGTCTGTAAACATTAACAAAGTTAGAAAAAATTACTATAAAGTTAAGTACTGTTTCAAGATTTTTAACCCCAATCAACACACAAAAGTATGGACTAAACTTTGGATAAGAATCACAACATATACATGAACAGAGAAAAAGCTCTGAACCTGTGGAAATTTCCCCTTTGATATTTAATTCTATCTAAAATAGAGGATATGGTATGCTCAGTGCTGAGGACAATGGGGACTTTTGTTAAAGGAAACAAGAAATAATCCAAAGTCTTTTTCTCTAATGAATCAGATGCCTGCTCTAAAAAGTTAATGAAAAGTCTCTCCATTGAATTCCATGGGCTTTGGATCAAGCCCTAGATAAGCTGTTCAGCGAGAGCAACTAAAATAAATTGGGAAAAGGTTCTCTGCTTTATGAAGTCATTTTAAGGGAGGTAATGGAACAGCTGTTGCATACATAAAACACACACGTCCCTTCGGAAATGCAGTTGGGCAGAGCCTTGCTGCACAGCACGAGWCGCGGGCATCGCCCGACAGCTTCTCTGGCTGAACAGACCACTAGCCTGAGCGCTAACCTCGCAATGACTCCCCAAATCCCTCTGGCCTCTTAAAGGGAAAAACAGCTTCATTAGTTCCTCACATAAACAGCCAGAACATAAACACAACATGCTCCATTAAAATGGTCAAATTAAGCAAGTGGAGAACCTTTTCTATATCACATCAGCTTTAGTGGTTTCATTTTGGTTTTTGTTTTCCTTTTCTTTCCTGGTTTTGGTTTGCATACTCTCATTTTCAGGGCATCCAGGTGGATACTTAGACAGAACTAACTTTATTTTATACAGATCATTGCAGCTGTGTTCCAAGGACTTTTTTCTTTCTCCTGTCTGAATTTTAAAGCGAACATGTGGAGACCAAAAATGGTGCATCAGATACTGTACATATAAATTATTGCTTCTCTTTGAACGGTTATGCTGAGAGCACCATATCAGGATTTGTCCCTTTTTGTTATCTGCTTGGAAAAAGAGTTTCCCTCTCCAGTGATTTCACAGCATAAAACCTGATGAAAAGTACAGTAGATCATTTAGCCTTTTTCTAGTACTCTACAGTAGTCATCAAGGTGTTTGAATGTATTTGAGGTGAAATACAATGGCCATAGCAGGATCCCTCTAAGACCTAGTTCTGCTCTGAATCTTTGTCAATTTTCTCTTTTCTTGTTGGTTACATATGCATTTACCATTTACATGTTTATGAATGTGTGTACTGACACAGTGTTATAAAGACTGTAAGGGTAAAAGGACAGAAAAGGCAAACTTGTTGTCTATGGCCACACATCTACCACTAAACGTTGGTTTTTTTCATCTTTCTTTCATCTCATCTTAGGTTTTTTCATCTTCTTTATTAGATCATACTGTGTCCTTACTGTTGCTTTTTTCGTTTCTACCTTGGACTAGGATTCCAAGAGATGTTAACAAATAAAAATCACTGCAGGACAATATATACGTTTTAAGCTGTAAGTTCTCCTACTTAGACCAAAGTTCCCCAGGAGAGTAGACCTCCCCAGTGGAAGAAGTGGCTTGTGTTTCTTACGAGCATGAATTGACTTTTATTGCTTTTTCTGGCCAACCCACTGTAAGGACTCATGTTTTTGACTAGTCTTGCCTGATACCCTTCTCTGCTCCAGATGTTTGTAGTTCAGCCAAGTCCTGTGTTAACAGGGTATATTTCAACTGCAACTGGTTTTTGCAAGCCACTGTTTGATCTTGTGGGGTAGAGTTTGAGATATTTCATATTAGTTATCATTAACGAACTTGTAATCAAGCAGTATCTTCTAGGTGAACAATTCAGGGAAACAGAAGATGTACTGAGTAGAAGACAACCAGACTTTTATAAAAGGAAGTTCTTTTAATACTCTAAAAAAAAATATCAAAACCAGAGTATGAGCCTTTTTGAGAAATGGAAAGTCCTGAGATGCTGCATATGGTGACCAAAGAGGAAAGTATTCTCATAATCAGCCATGGGACAGCCAGCAGGGCATATTGATGGCTTTTGCCATTTTTATAAGTTTGTCTATGTCTTGTGCTGTCTGAAGTTAGGAAGATTGGACCGGAATTAGAAAATCAGTACCTGTGGTCAGACAGTTCATTCAGTTCCAATAACGAAGAGCATATGCAATCTAGAAGTTGGTAGAAATGCAATAAAATGATATATCCTCTAGGCGAACTCATTTGTGGTCATGTAAAAACCTCTTACACTATTACTAATAACAATTAGCTTATTAAAACTGATGTCATTCTTAGACTCTGGGGTACACTGCCGACTCTCTTAATTTGATTTGTTTGTGTCAGTCACCATAGGTATAGCAAATCAACTGGTTTATTCTCACCTCTAACTGATTCATATTGTAACCTTTCACATTCAGCAGGGTTTTTTTTAATATTTGAGGTAAGTAAATAAATCATCGATGCTAATCTGTAAGTAGCAGTTGCCAGTGAAGCCCTGATTTGGACAAAATGACCCGCACTGCCCAGTGTCAGTGGGTTTATGGGGGAAAAAGAAAGGAAAGCAAATTAAGATTCTTTGAGCTTCACAGTCTTATTCATACTTGCCAGAATTATATTCTAACCACTTTTTTTTAAGCCAAAATGCTTTTTCATGCTCTTTTTTCCTTTCCTGTCCCACTCACTCCTACTCCATTGAAAAATATTGCTGCTTTTTTTTTTTTGCCTTTTTTAATTTTTTTTTTTTTTTTTTTTTTTTTTTTTTTTTTTTTTTTTTTTTTTTTTTTTTTTTTTTTTTTTTTTTTTTTCTCTTTTTAAGCTGTAATGTGAAAGCTTTTGGAAAGCTGCTTTCCATCTTATTATGAGGGGAAGAAATGTTCTGTTTTAAAAAAGAATTTTTTTTATTTTTAAGATTTAACCTTAATAAGGAATTTATCTTTAAGTTAGAGAAAGGAAATGAAAGCAAAATAAACACATTGATCGATCTGAGTTGTTTATCATTTTGATTTACTCATCAGATCCTTCTTGTCCTATTGGAAGTGGGGAAAAGTCAAAGTCTGAAATACTTGTGGGAAAGAAAAAGCAATATTTCAGCCATTTGTAACAATAACAACAACAACAACAGTATTAAATACATTAAGAACTTTATTCAACAATTATTTCTTGAAAATTCTTAACAGATTAAACCTTTAACCTGCAAGTAAAATATGTTCTCTACCACAATGCACTTATGAGGCTATAAAGATTTATTTTCATATAAAATCTAAATTAAATAAAATAATTACAGAGCACTTTCCATTTAAAAATTATATACTTTCTTACGTGAAGTTTACCAATAAATTAAGCTGAATATCTATTATGGTCCATTAACTGAAAAGTAATGAGCTTTACTGTTTCTGCTCATGTCATAAAGATACCTTTTTTTCAACACAAGGAAAAGTTCTGTTTAGAACTAAAGTAATTCTGGCAGTGATACATGATGTGAGCAAAAGGTACGAAATCAAAATATGGCCTACATTACCTTAGGTATGATCCTTGCCTGTTTGTGATAGGAGATAGCACTTCCTCTGAAGAACTCATTTGAAACAGGAAGGACTGGCAGTCCAAGAAAACATCACCTTTCATACAGAGGTGAAAAGTGACATGTTGGCAAAAAGAAACATGATACATCTATGAATGCTGTTCTCCTGCTTTCCGTCAAGTTTACTGATCATCTTCTTCTGTGTCACCTGTTGGTCTCATAGACACTTTAATTTCTTGGAATTTTAGACACCTTAGTGGAGCACCTGAGAGGATAGTTGCTGTAGGTGCCTTGCCTAGTTAAAGCTCCAAACTGTGTTTCTGTTATTAGTTACTGCTAGAGGGGACCCTATCTTTCTGCTGAGAGAAGCAAAATGCTTAAGTATCTCATCCAAGTGTCAAAATTTAGTGAAAATGAATCTGGCCCTTGGTCAAACCATATCAATAAATCATGATTACAAACCACACCTGCACTTTTGAGAGCGATAATGCAATCACATACGCTGTTCACCAAATCTGTTTTTGTCTCCATAGTAATTTTCTGGGACATGAAAACTGTGCGTAGTTGTAATCCATAATATGTAGAGCTTAGTGAAATACAATTTCTGTAGTGATTTCTCTTTACTTCATTTTTGTCTTTGCAAATAAGGAGTTCTTAATGTGTGTTGCAGAAGGTCTTCCATCCCTGTTGTGATTGATGGCTAGCAAACTGCTGGGGACAATTCCAGTTGGTGGGTAAGAAACACCATCTCGTTTATCTTTATATCATATCTGTTGCAAATTAAACTAAAAACATAGAGTTTGCACACTAAAATGGTTACACTGTGGAGCAATGTGCCTATAAAACAGCATGCTAACAAGCACGACATGATAAATGAAATGCAATAAACTTCTATAATTTCAGATTCTCCCAGAGGCAGATGCCGAGTCTATCACCTGTTGAGCTTCACTTGGTGACAGCATAACAGTAACACTCCAAGAAAGTACTCGCTGGGCTTGCTTTGTAAGAAGTGAGTGGCTACTAGCGCACACTCGGTTAATTTCACACATGCTGCATCTGAGATAAGATTTGTAATTCAAACAACCAAATGCATAGGCAGTGGTAGTTTGCTTGCTGGATTACTGGTGCTCCTGAACAGGAATGACCTGTTTTCTTCAGTAGATGGCAGCAGTACAGATACATGCTAAAAGCTGGACTCCAAAAGCTGTTTGTAAAATAAAGCTGCTCTTTTCACATACTATCACTATTGTAAGTTTAACACCTGAGCATCTACCAGCCAGATGTTAAACCTCTTCCCAGCTTCAACAGTGACATGATTCACATGTGTACAACTCTGTTTTAAAAAAAAAAAAAAAAAGGGAAAGCAAACCAAAAAAACCTCCTTACTGATCAATGCTACTTTATTTTTATGTGCCAGTAAACATTTATTGGCATTAACTATCTAGCTGTACATGCAGATATATTTTTCCTCATAAGGTGTCCCATGGCACTATCCAAAAGGTTTTTCATCAACATTATGACTCTCTTTAGGAAGATATCAGTAGAGTACAGTTTTTGGAAGGGGGAAGAAGCAAAGAATGTCTCAAGGATTTATTTGTCCTCCATAAAATGTGTCTGTTTCGGACCACACAAATAATCACTAATTTGATTCAAACTTGCATATTTTAGTTCACTATTTTTAAGTATCAGAAATATTAAAATGGTCCCTTCAGCATCCCTGAAATGCTGTAGCTAGGTCTTTATTTTTGAAGGAGGGGGAGACAAGAAGAAAGGTGTGTTCCCAAAGTGGCTCAGAAGTGAGTCATAAAACTGAAGTCTAGCCCTTGATGATCCTACTCTTCTTAGATGCAAGAAACTTGGATTCAAATTCCTCTACCTGGTTCAGCATGGCAAATGGCATCTGCTTCCCCTCTAGTGAGTGCTCGAGCCCCAGAGCTACGAAAATACAGTTGTGTATTCAATCTGGTCCAGTAAATATTTCATTACTTATACATAGAGGTTGAATGCAGGGAGTGCATCACACACCTTAGATGCTGGTGAGAGGCAAAGGGAGGCTCCCCACATGATACGACTTACTTGCTACAGCATAAAATTCGAACCTCAGATTTATACCTTCTATATTCCATAAAAATATGCCAAGGCATTCAGGGTCTCATACCTTTAAGATTTCTGCCCTTTACACTCATCACAAGAAATAGAATAGTTGATCTCTAGAGCAAAAATTGTATGTCTCTCAGGGAAAAGCAAAGCCTAAAATGAACAAAAGAAAACATTCACTGTTTTGATGGATAGATTACATTCTGCTTTTTTTATTTAAAATACTCTGTGTTAGTATTTACTTATGTGACAGACTGTTGTGATTCTGTGAGATGGTGAATTTCCTACGTATAAAAAAACAACTATTACTCTAGTTTTCAACAAAGCTCAGATGCGTATGATGAGAAATGGTAAATAGTTCAGAGGTTTAAATGCCATGGGATACACTGAATAGTGCTGAATATGTTCCTGAAATTTGTAGCTGAGTTTTTTACCTCTGCGTTTATTTTTCAAGGGCTTAGGTATTGCAAATACTTTTGTCTTTCCTTGCTATACTTCACACGGCTGGTTTGTATCTAAAGTCATCTTCCATAGTCTACAGTAACAATATTAACTAACTTTAAAAAAGTTTTGCTTTGGGTTTGAATCATTATAATTGTTGGCCTAATTATAAAAATAATAGAATCATCTGTGGTGACAGCTTATAAACATAAATGTTCCCTTCAAGCAACTATAGGTAAGGACAGGAAAAAAAAAATCTTAACATCTCTTATTGATTGCTAGGTCAATGCTGTTCTTGAAACTGTAAAATATGAATGAGCAGCCTTTGAACAGAGTGAGATACTAGATACCTTTGATCAAATCTGGAATGCATTTCTGCACCGCTACTCACTAAAAAGAACAAATAGAGGATAACCCTCAGATGATCAACCCTGTATCCACAAGGGCTTCCTCTGTGTAGCCTAAAAACTAAACATACATTGACCAAATGACAGGTTTCAGAAAATATGATCATTGTTTGTGATTCATTCAAGGAAGTAAACAACAGAAAAGGACAAGCTTTATTTAGATCATTCCAAAGGGACTAATCCACAATTAACAGGAGGAAATTAAGCAGAGAAATTTGTAGATTGGACATCAGAAAATATTTAATTATGGAGAGATCTGTCAGACTGTGAAAGATTCCGTAAGAGGAAACAGAAGAAATACACTGTTTCCATAAAACTGGGTGTGGTAGGGTGCTGGTGAATACAATAGACTTACAGGGTATGGTGGATAGAGGAAATCCCAAGAGAAAATAGAATTTTCAGTTTTAGATAATAATATTAAAAAATTTTTAAAAACCCAGAAATTATAGCTGTAGTGCTTCAGAGGAATTTGTATATCTTGGGACTCCATTTTGCCTTTTAGCTTTTTGACTATGTATATTTACCATTATATATGTCTAACCCTTCTCATTTTGTGATGCCATGAAGACAGCATGGAATACCTCCAGCTGAGGTGTGACGTAGGAGAAATGGAATTACTGATGTGACCAGTTCATGAAGCTGCATGGAGACATAAAGCCTGTGAATTACAGCTTGTGCTCTGCATTTCCCAAATAAAAAAAATAAAATTTTCAAGTGGATTTCAGCAAAAACATTTGAAAGTGTTTTGGAGGTTTGTGGGGGGTTTTAACAAATTTTTTTTTTTTTTTTTTTTTTTTTTTAATTAAAGTTTGAAACTGTCCTTTACCTAACCCTTTTCTCTGATCTTATGCTTAACCTTTCTATGTTCCCCTGGGTCCTGAAGTCAACAACATCAGTTTTCCCCAAGGAGAAGGGCTGGCGAGGAGGAGAGGGCTTACAATGAGTCCTCCACGTCCTGAGTCTTCCACTGGGAGGAACATGATGCTGATGGTGGGTGTTTCCTCCACTCTGGTCTTTGATCCACTTGGATCCACTTGACACAAATGTATTTGTATAAATTTTATCACACACAGTCCACTTTCTTTTCATTTGTATCCAGCTTATATTTGAATGTTGTACACTAATCTCCAGCCCATTTACACGAAGAGTTATCATTTGTTACTCAGTGACTATAGAGGTTCATTAGACTTTTACTGCATATGGCACTCACAAACCTAAGATAAAACAAGCTGGATAATAGCCACTTGACCAAAAGACAGATACCATCACAGCTAAAGCAAGCTAAGACCATCTCAGGTCAGTATAAGCCTGGACGGGGACTGAGATCCTGCACTGTCAGGTCCTTACAACACCTGTGGCCTTTTCCTGGGCTAAAGGTGGAATGCAATATTTCCTTCAACAACCTTCCTTCAACACTAGATCTCTATAATTTAATATGAACACTTAATATTATCCACAAACAAATGGAGTATGAATTTCTCAGAGATGTCAGAATTTATATGTATTTCACACAGTTAGCGATGACAGCATTCCAGAAAGGTTAGGGAAAGTGAAGAAAGTGAGATCATTAGGATGGACATGTTCCTGCTAGACTTCAAAAGGATTAAGGTCTAGTAGTGTTTTCTGGCTGTCGTTTACATTACTAAGTCTGTTTGGGGGAAGTCCACACAAGCTCAGTAAGTTATTCTTAGCCAACTTCTTAGCCTCCTTCGACATACCTGAAAAAGTGTGGGCAGGGGTATCTTCTCTCATTTCAGAAATGGAGATCAATTTAATCCCTTTAAAATGAGCTTGAATCACTCCAGTTTAACACGTATTACCATTTGAAGCTCCAGAAAATATAGCAGTCAGAATTAACATCCCCTATATTTTTCTCATCTGATTGTAAAATTCACAGGAAGAGAATGATAAAGCAGTATTAGTTGTTGTTTTAAGATCCTTTTCAAATAGAAATTTGTGCCCAGTCTGTATAACCTCTTAAATTAGGAGGTCAGGCAATAGCATTTCTATAAGTCAGTTTGAGTCTGCTCTAGTCTTTCCCTCAGTGGGCTTCTAACCCTGGCACCAGGAATAAATTTAAACAATATCTCACCTCCTGTTCCTTTGATTACTTTGAAAGATCATGGATTTTACAGGAAGATTTTAATGGAAGTTTTTTTAATGTTACTGGATTTGGAAGGGAGTTTTAGCTGCCTATTATGTTGAAGAGAAATGTAACCTGCAGAAGGGTTCTGAACCACACTGCTTTTGCATCTCTATGCACAAAATAATTTGCATTCTCCTCTTGGCAAGGCAAGAAACCAGACAGATTGATAGGAAAACAGGTTTCCTGGCTGATTGTTAAAGATGTTTCTTTGATTTGTGCAGAACAGCATGAAGCTGACACAGGATAAGTAATGCAACAATACAGGGGAAGGAAAGGGTAATTTCAAGGTGCTCAAAAACCTGGCTTTGGAGCTCTCATGGGATTGTTCTCAGTGGATATTCACACTACATTTTAATTTCCTTAAAACATTTTAATCATTGAAAGCAAAAGGGAAGCAAAGAGAAAGCAACCACCAAACCTATAGTCAGGCCTAAATTATGGAACAGTCCTGGCATTTGTTTTTCAGACCTGGAATGTTTTTTCTTATCTGAAAACAATGGTGGTTTCTTTTGATTTGATAGCTAATTGTCTCACTGAAAGGTACAATGGCATCTCAGAACAGATTAGGTGTTTAGTCTGAGCTAGACAACTGGGCTCCCTCTGTAGCCAGCTGTGGGAGATTAGTGCCTCTGGAGGGCAATTCATCCCATCTTATGATGGGTATTTAAGAGGAAGATCTACAGAAAGTGATTCATCTTAGCTATATCTCTCCATTAACTATGGAGAGTCTAAGGGAATAGCTTAAATTAGACACTTAACTTCAAGACAGCTAAAAGTAGAGGTGAGTCCCACCCCTTGTTACTATACGATATATGCCCTCATCATTCACAAAGATTATGTGCAGCTGCAGATAAGGATTTGTTGGTGACTAGACTGGCCTTTATGTGGCATCCTTCCCACCAAACTCATCTACATCGAGGACCTGGCCTGCTGAACTTGTTAGGACTTTTCAATTCATTACATTATTACAGAATTCACAGCTCTTACAAAGTTATAGATACAGGTGTTCTGGTCAAATCCCAGTGTCAGGAATAAATTTTGCCTTACCAGTTCCAGGGTTTTTTTCAGGTATTCTTGGTCTTCTCGTCTCACCTTTTAGTCAATATCAATATTTAAAAGCCTTTCCTCACAGTATTCAGGAATCAAATATTCAGCATGAGTGCAGAATTCAGGTTCCCTATTCAGTGAATAAGGACATAAGAAAATTCTTGGAAAATGGTGCAGGTAACAGAGTGCTGTGAACTGCTTAGATCGCAAAATTCTAAATTATATTTCTTGGCATGTCTAACTAAAATCTTAGCCAACACAGAACATGTACCAATAAAGTCAATGACAAAGCTTGAAATGGAAACAACTGAAAACACAGAATCAATTACTGCCCAACTGTCTTTGTTTAAGCTGCCATTTACTTATGAGCAATTGGATCTTAGTATTTCTGCCAAATTTGTATTTTATTGCGGCCGGGAAAACAAGACAAAACAAATTTCTGTTCTTGAATTTGAGACAGCTGGCCTCTATTGAAGGTGCCTCTGAGTTCCCAAGCAAGTAAGAATTGGTGTTCATATGGAAACTGCTTTTCTTGTTTGACAGTTAGGAGTCATACATTCATTTCCTGAAGAGAGAAGGGAAATAAGCTTTGTATAATTACTTAAGGATGTGGATCTATGATTGTGCTGTAATGCTGAACTAGAAATTAATTTCTTGCCATGCAAATCAATTTGTTCATTGGAATGATCTCCAAATTTTTGTTAGACTCAAAGGCATTTGAGACTTAAATTTCTTCAAGGAGTGCTCAAACAGCCATTCTACTGAATGTAATGACAGCATACTCGTAAAATTGTGCAATAATTTAGGCTGAAAGGGACCTCTGGAGGTCATCTGTTGTGACACGCTGCTCAGAGGCATGTGTGGGAGTCAACTTCAAAGTTAGAGCTTAGGCAGGTTTTGAAGAAAAGTTCATATTTTTTTTCTAGGAGACCGTCCCAAAAGCATTGCTAAAGATAAGGTAAACAATTTCCACTGCCTACCACTATCTACCAAGCGAGTCATCTCATCATAAAGGTAATCTAGTTCAATAGGCACAATTTTCCCATGGTAAATCCAGGCTAGCCCCTTCACATCACATACCTAGACATGGCTCAAGGAAGATTTGTTTCACAGTCTTCATAGAATCATAGAATATTTTGGGTTGGAAGGGACCTTTAGTGTCACATTAAAATCTTGTTATGGCCAAAACGGAACACACCTAGTATGTGCAGTTAATAAGTTATTGTTAGTTTAAATTAAGCCCAGTCTTATCAAAATACAACAGTTATTATTCCAATGAGATTGAAAGTAACGCTCAAAAAGGTGGCAGGATCAATAGACCAAGTGAAGTGCATCTACACCAATGCACACAGCATGGGCAACAAACAGGAAGAGCTGGAAGCCATTGTGCAGCAGGAAAACTACGATATAGTTGCCATCACGGAAACATGGTGGGATGACTCATAGAATCATAGAATCATAGAACAGTTTGGGTTGGAAGGGACCTTTAAGGTCATCTAGTCCAACACCCCTGCCATGGGCAGGGACATCTTCAACTAGATCAGGTTGCTCAGAGCCTCGTCCCACCTGACCTTGAATGTTTCCAGGCATGGGGCATCTACCACCTCTCTGGGCAACCTGTGCCAGGGTTTCACCACCCTCAGCATAAAAAATTTCTTCCTTCTATCTAGTCTGAATCTAGCCTCTTTTAGTTTAAAACCATTCCCCCTTGTCCTGTCGCAACAGGCCCTGCTAAAAAGTTTGCTGCCATCTTTCTTAGAAGCCCCCTTTAAGTACTGAAAGGCTGCAATAAGGTCTCCCCGAAGCCTTCTCTTCTCCAGGCTGAACAACCCCAACTCTCTCAGCCTTTCTTCATAGGAGAGGTGTTCCATTCTTCTGATTATTTTTATGGCCCTCCTCTGGAACTGCTCCAACAGGTCCGTGTCTTTCTTGTGCTGAGGCCTCCAGAGCTGGACACAGTACTGCAGGGGGGGTCTCACCAGAGCAGAGCAGAGGGGCAGAATCCCCTCCCTCGACCTGCTGGCCACGCTTCTTTTGATGCAGCCCAGGGTACGGTTGGCCTTCTGGGCTGCAAGTGCACATTGTCGGCTCATGTCCAGCTTTTCATCCACCAGTACCCCCAAGTCCTTCTCGGCAGGGCTGCTCTCAATCCCTTCATCCCCCAGCCTGTATTGATACCAGGGGTTGCCCTAACCCAGGTGCAGGACCTTGTAGTTGGCCTTGTTGAACCTCATGAGGTTCACATGGGCCTGCTTCTCAAGCTTGTGGAGTGCTTGCACTTGCACAACTGGAGTGCTGCAACGGATGGCTATAAACTCTTCAGAAGGGATAGGCAAGGAAGGAGAGGTGATGGGGTAGCCCTGTACATTTAGGGAGTGTTTTGATTGTCTAGAGCTTAATGATGGTGACGATAGGGTTAAGTGTTTATGGGTAAGAGTCAGGGGGAAGGCCAACAAGGCAGATATCATGGTGGGAGTCTGTTATAGACCACCCAATCAGGATGAAGAGGCAGATGAAATATTCTATAAGCAGCCAGAAGAAGTCTCATAATCACTAGCCCTTGTTCTTGTGGGGGACCTCAACTTACCAGCTGTCTGCTGGAAATACAATACAGCAGAGAGGAAAGAGTCTAGGAGGTGCCTGGAGTGTGTGGAAGATAACTTCCTGACACAGCTGGTGAGTGAACCAACTAGGGAAGGTGCCCCGCTGGACATGCTGTTTGTGAACAGAGAAGGACTTGAGGGTGATGTGATGGTTGGAGGCTGTCTTGGGCATAGCGATCACAAAATTATAGAGTTTTCAATTCTTGGAGAAGTAAGGAGGGGAATCAGCAGAACAGCTACCTTGGACTTCTGGAGGGCAGACTTTGGCCTGTTTAGGAGCCTGGTTGAGAGAGTCCCTTGGGAGGCAGTCCTGAAGGGCAAAGGAGTCCAGGAAGGCTGGACATTCTTCAGGAAGGAAATCTTAAAGGCACAGGAGCTGGCCATCCCCATGTGCCCTAAGACGAGCCGGTGGGGAAGACAACTGGCCTGGCTGAACAGAGAGCTTTGGCTGGAAAATTAGGAGAGTTTTTTATGACCTTTGGAAGAAGGGGCAGGCAACTCAGGAGGACTACAAGGATGTCGTGAGGTTATGCAGGGAGAAAGTCAGAAGGGCCAAAGCCCAACTAGAACTTCATCTGGCTACTGCCGTAAAAAAACAATAAAAAAAGTTTCTATAAATACATTAGCAACAAAAGGAGGGCTAAGGAGAATTTATTTATTGGATGTGGGGGAAAAATAGTGACAAAGGATGAGGAAAAGGCTGAGGTACTTAATGCCTTCTTTGCCTCAGTCTTTAAGAGTAAGACCAGTTGTTCCCCGGGTACCCAGCCCCATGAGCTGGAAGACAGGGACAAGGAGCAGAATGAAGCCCCCATCATCCAAGGGGAAATGGTTAGTGACCTGCTACACCACTTAGACACACACAGGTCTATGGGGCCGGATGGGATCCACCCAAGGGTACTGAGGGAGCTGGCGGAAGTGCTCGCCAAGCCACTTTCCATCATTTATCAGCAGTCCTGGCTAACCGGGGAGGTCCCAGTTGACTGGAAGTTAGCAGATGTGACGCCCATCTACAAGAAGGGCCGGAAGGAGGACCTGGGGAACTAC
>JAYKAV010003132.1:1948955-1984016 GCA_035582835.1 Phoebastria nigripes | reverse complement strand
CCAACGGCATCCTGGCCTGTATCAGAAATAGTGTGGCCAGCAGGAGCAGGGAAGTGATCATGCCCCTGTACTCGGCACTGGTGAGGCTGCACCTTGAATACTGTGTTCAGGTTTGGGCCCCTCACTACAAGAAAGACATTGAGGTGCTGGAGTGTGTCCCAAGAAGGGCAACGAAGCTGGTGATGGGTCTAGAGCACAAGTCTTATGAGGAGCGGCTGAGGGAACTGGGGTTGTTTAGCCTGGAGAAGAGGAGGCTGAGGAGAGACCTTATCACACTCTACAACTACCTGAAAGGAGGTTGTAGCGAGGTGGGTGTCGGTCTCTTCTCCCAAGTAACAAGCGGTAGGACAAGAGGAAATGGCCTCAAGTTGCGCCAGGGGAGGTTTAGATTGGATATTAGGAAAAATTTCTTCACTGAAAGGGTTATCAAGCATTGGAACAGGCTGCCCAGGGCAGTGGTTGAGTCACCATCCCTGGAGGTATTTAAAAGACGTGTAAACATGGTGCTTAGGAACATGGTCTAGTGGTGGACTTGGCAGTGTTAGGTTTACGGTTGGACTCGATGATCTTAAAGGTCTTTTCCAACCTAAACAATTCTATGATTTCCATTTAATAATGCAGTTAAGACCGACACATGCAAACTTTACAGTTTCTAACCCTTTCCTTAGTTTACCCTCAGATATTCTTGTAAAGTCAAGCAGTTTAGTTTTCCTGAATAATGGGAGTTTAAGGAGTGTTGTGGCTTAACCCAGCAGACAGCCAAACACCACACAGCCAGTCGTTCACTCCCACCCTCCCAGTGGGACGGGGGAGAGAATCAGAAAAAAAAAAAAAAAGTAAAATTTGTGGATTGAGATAAAGGCAGTTTAATAGAACAGAAAAGGAAGGGAAAATAATAATAATAATAATAATAATAATAATAATAATGATAGAATATACAAAATGAGTGATGCATAATGCAATTGCTCACCACCTGCCGGCCGATGCCCAGCCCGTCCCCAAGCAGTGATCGCCCCTCTCCCACCAACCCCCAGTTTATGTACTGAGCATGATGTCATATGGTATAGAATACCCCGTTGGTCAGTTGGGTCAGCTGTCCTGGCTATGCTCCCTCCCAGCTTGTTGTGCACCTGGCAGAGCATGGGAAGCTGAAAAGTCCTTGACTAGTGTAAACACTACTTAACAACAACTAAAACATCTGTGTGTTATCAACATTATTCTCATACTAAACCCAAAACACAGCACTATACCAGCTACTAGGAAGAAAATTAACGCCATCCCAGCCAAAACCAGGGCAAGGGGTTGCCAAATAATCAAGTTCCTAATAAAACAGTAACACAGAGGAATATAATTATGGCTTTGATTTCAACCCTCTTCATTTTGGGTTTTCTTGGAAATGTTTTTATAAGCTTTCTAATAGTTTCCTTCTTGCTGTTTCTTCACTGATTTCTACCAAAGTTAAATCACCTTAAATTAACTATTACCTTAAGTTATTCATTAACTTTCCTCAGCCACAATTAACATAAAGGATTAATGTTTGTTACTCGGTGATTACAGAGGTTGTCAGATCTTCACCATATATAGGATTATAAGAGCTAAGCTGAAACAATTTAGGCAATAGCCACTTGACCAAAAGACCTTTGTTAACAGCCAAAGCAAGCTGAGATCATCTCAGGTCAATATAAGTCTGGAATTGTCCTGCGACCCTGCACAAAGCTTATTGCCTCTTAGTAGTCACAGCAGAATACTGGGCTACACCAAGGAACATAACTAGGCTGGCAAGCGGTAGGTCTTGCCATTTTTGAAGATAAGCATGACAGTCTTCACATGTGTGTGAGATGATAGTTTTAATTTTCTGCAGTAAAATTGTTTCCTTTTGTATAAATAATTTTAATTAATACAGGAGCCAGAACTTGACTTGCCCATATTCCCATGTTAGATCATGGAGGTACTGAATCATCTTTTCATACTTGCTTTCTGTACCTAACAAATATAATCTAAAGGAACAGTATTGGAAATAAGGGGTGGAGAGAGAAATATTGCTGTCTTCGTTTTGCCATCAGGGCCTTTAAATCGCAATATCTAAGGGATTTTCTCTAATTGCAAAGAAAATCTGACAGAGGCAATAAATAAACTGCAGTTTCCTGAATGCTACCTCGGTAACTTAATTACAAAACTATTTTTATCTGAGTTTTTCAGAACTGATGAAAAAAATAAAAAACAATTTCAAGGTTTTTGAAGGTTTTAGTCTGTCCAAAATTATTTTTCCCCTATTTATGCATATTTTGAGGTGGGTTTTTTTCTTCCTATTTATTGCTATTTATTTCATTCAGCCCAGATTCTTTTTCTATTCCCTTTTGTTGTTGTTATTGTTCCACTGACGTACAATTTATTCCTCCTTGTACTAGTTAGATCCTTCATTCTAAGTTTCTCTCCTCTTGGCTTTTAAAAGATTCCGTATTTTCAGTGACAGAAAATTGTTACGTGGTTAGAAAGACTGAGTCTTCTCACATTATGCCATTGATGCAATGGAAGCAAGCACTACTAACCAGTTTGTTGAAATCAAAAGTAGACTAAAGTCAAACTTGCTGGGTGGAGAGCGAAGAGTAGTTGAGCAGAATGTATTCTTACAAAGAAAACATATTTTTGCCATTTCACTTAACACAATGCTAAGTCTGTTTATTTTTAGTAAACAGCTATAGATATGTAGACTTATTTTTGGTATCAACTAGTGCTTATCTAGTGTTACATGCATTAGATCCAACCCTAGTACAGAAAACCAATTGTCCTGACTAATTCTACTGAAGCCCTTATGTTACAGAGTATACTGAAACAGAACATTTATTCTAAGCCTGCTTTGGATGGATGAGCGTAGGAAGAATCCTGTCTTACTCTTCCTTCATTTATGTCATGCATATTTTGAGAAACTTAACTGAAGTAAGTGTGAAGTCAGGCTATTTGGATATATGTCCAAACTTAAGATGCTTTTTTGGATCTGATATAAACCTCTTTATGTTACAATGTTGTGCAGGAAATCTTATGAGCATATGATTTGTTATTATTATGACAGCTCATTAGGGCTGTCTAGAAAAACAACATTTCCATTTTATGAAAAAAAGATTGTTTCAAAATTAGTTTTTGTTCTGACGCAGAATCAAAATTGGATCTGTTTGATTTCTTAATATCTAAGTAGGAAAAAACCATTGAGATCAATGACCTGTAACTGGTTTTCTATCTTCCCTGTGCATATCCTGACATCTCAGCTATTATCTAGGTCAGCGTGACTCTCTGAGACCAGAATTTAATTCTGGACTCAAGAAAACTTCATCACTTTTGTCAAAACAAATGTTTTCACACACACAAAAAAAGCCCAGTTTTGATAAATATACATGGATATCTCTTAAATTTCTGTCTAGCTATTTAGCTCAATCTGCAGAGCTCTATAATAAGCAAGAGTATACGTCTTAGCAGGATGAATCTTAGCAGGATGCATTTGCTCCTACATTGAACTTAAGGTCTGTGTCTGTATGGTTTCTTTGCTGAAGATCGGTCACAAATGGCTAATTTGTGTCAGTCATGGCAGACTCCGAAGCCACAGTCAAGAAGATTACCTAGGGCTTATGTTCCTGTAAATGTTTTTACTTAGATTTAATTGTACATGAAAACTCAGTTGTATAAAGACAAGAAGACAAATAGGTATAATTTCAGATTTCTCTTAAAAACTGGTTGACATTCTTATTTTCTAATCAAGACAGAAGTAGCACTGAAGGAATTAACTTTATTTTTTGCTGCAATCCACCTCTCCCCCAAAAAAGCAACAACAAAACCCAATAATGATCAACCCCCCTTAAAATTATTCAAATACTTCTGAATAGATTTGGTGTAGGTTAGCTTTCATTATAAGGGCCGAGTGGCATCAGTTACCCGGGCTGGTTATCACATTCATAATGTTATTCAAGCTACAGAAAACTGCATCAGTTCTTCTAAAAAAAGAAACAAATTAAAGCAATTGTATATTCCTCTAATGAGACCTGTTGTCTTCATTAGGATTCCTGTGGGGCATTATACAAAACAAACTGAGCAAGCCTGTTCTGTACAAAGAAACAACTTTGGTCTGCAGTCAAGTATCTTGCTTTAAATCTTTGCTTTGTACTGTTCTCCATCTTCCCTATTAGTTTTAGCTGACTTTACACTGTGTGTATAGTTGGTAGCATCAAATGTAATGCTGTGGCATTTTGTCTGCATATTACGTTAGAAATAATTATATGCTGATATTAACCTAGGCATTCAAATTTATCACAGCTGAACCAGATTCTTGTTTCAAGGTATCTCTCCTACAACCCACTAGCTATCTTCCAAATACCCTCCTTTATAATTATATAGGTTGAGGTTTTTACTGTATTATTGGCTCCAATATTAAAAAAAAAAGAAGGAAAAAAAAAAAAAAGGAAAAAAATTATCTTTCTAAAATTCCTCAACTCTTCCTTACAAGAATACTGCCAAATTCCTAAACCCCATGCATAAGGATGACTACAGGAGATTGGACATCCTGCTCTAGGGAATAGCCAGCATTCATTATCTCAGAAGGAAATTAAAAAATTGCCCATGGAACTACTATGAAATAACTCCCAGATCAGGATATCTTCTTCTGAATCCTCATTGCTTGCAGACTGGTTTATTATCTGAGTCAGAACAAATATTAATTCATTGTTTCTTCTTAAAAGAACAACAATAACAATCCAACTCATTGTAACTCACATAGCCCTCTGAAAAAGTACGGAAAACTATACCTCCCAGAAGGCTGTATATTTTGAGTGTCTTGCAAAGCCAGTGTCTGCACAATGCAGCCGTAAAGAATCGTCAACATAAATTCTAGCAAGTATTTTGCTCTTTTCAGCATTATTATTATACCAGTTTTGCAGATGGAGAAACCAAGGCAGAGGTAAACAAAGTGAAATTAGTTGAAACATGGTGAGTCACAGCCAGAGCTATCCCACAGTTATAAGCCTTTTAACTTCAAGTCGTCTGACTCATGATTTCTCCTTTCTTCTTGCAACTTTCATCCGCAGATATAAAATCATGCAACAAATTAAGGAGAAATAATTGAGGCACAGAACCAGCCAATGCATCATTACTTAGAGTTCTTTTACTGTCTCTTTTGCCCCCCTTAAGGAGAGCAACATTCACCAATTTTAAAATTACTGTGAAGGATGAAATGAAACAACAGAATTCAAACACTGCTGAATATCCATTTGGCACTTCAATAGATCTAATATTACTACCTGAACAAAAAGAACCTCAGGGACTCCATTCTGCTTTCACTTATGTCAATAAGTCTAGAATAACATCACTGCAACTGCTGTAGTCAATAGTTATTCCTGATTTACACTTATGAAGCTGAGAGAAAATGGGGCTTTAATTGATCAGCGAAACCTGTCTCGGTGTAGATTTTTCTCCAGAATTCATCTTGCTGTAGTAATTTCAAGAAAAATAAATAATAAGATTCAAACAACACAGTAAGCAGTTAAGGAAATTATATCTCAAATAAGTTCCAAAAAGCCTGGAGAACTGCAAACCGAAGTTTTGCCTTACAGGTCTCATTCCTTATATAGATTTAAATAATTCAATTGTTGAATAAATCTTCTATATTCTATTTATTCAAACATTTTCAACTTTAATTTCCCAGCAGCCATGCCAAGAGTCATCATTTTTTGATCATTGACAAAAGTGATGTGAAAATAAGTTACATACCCAATTTTCTGCATATTGTATAGGAAAGATATAGATAATACTGTGCTGCCTACAACTACCCTCAGCAAGAGTGGGATTGGGAAAAAAATAGTTTCTTCCTCAGACTTAAATAATTAATTGGTTGAATACACTGAATACATCTCAGGTTTTGTCATGCATTCACAGATTTCCTGTGATACTTTTGCTGACAATAAAATTTAAAACAAAACAAAAATATACCTAACCTTCTCTTAAAGTGGTAACAGTCAGATAAGAAACTCTTTGTAGTTTCAGAAAACTTATATCATATTGAAGAAGATTGCTGTCTTCTTAGTAGTAACTTTTATGATAGGTGAAATATAGAGGATTTTTCTTATATATTTTAAACAATTTTTCAGTCTTTTATCTGGAGTTCTTTGATCAAATATGAGCTACAGGGAATTCAGAAACGCTTTTTTCACTTTCCATGTTCTCCTTCTGAAATCAAAGTGATGGGGTTATCATGTTGTCAAGTACTATTATTTGACCAAAGTAGGCACAATATTGACAAGGGTTGAATTGACCCTTACTCTCTTTAAAGTTTTGTGTGCAGTTGTCTCTGTGGTTTGGCTGGAGAAACATTTCAAATCAACGTTCGTTGTGTTTGCATTCTTTGCTGCAATAATTGCCTTGGTAATTGCATGCACAGAATTGTCATACCATTGCCACAGAATCTGAACACTTAGAGCTCTTTCTGAGATTCATTGATTATGCATGGGTAAATGAAGACATGATACTCTGCAAACGCAGTCTGCTCTGGGGCAGAAACTAAGTAATAAAGAAGGGCAATACAAAGAATCTTGTAACAGTTTTCTCGGCAAACAATGCATTAGTTTTCGGGTTTGTTAAGAAATAACGTACAGCCTGGGAACACATAATTTCATGTGGTAATTCCACAGTGATGAAATTTTGTCTGTCCACTTGTCTCACAGCTGTTTGATCTGCCTTCCCCTCCCAGCTTTCAGCACAACTCATAAAGAATGCTTTGTGAACTAAACCGATAACCTGATGCAAGGCAAAAATAACTTTTCTTCCAATTTTGGTGTTGTGTAAGGCCTACATTTCACTTGACTCTCTTAATCAATGTCCTGGTTTCAGCTGGGATAGAGTTAATTTTTTTTTTTTCCTAGTAGTTGGTATAGTGCTATGTTTTGGATTTAGTATGAGAAGAATGTTGATAACACACTGATGTTTTTAGTTGTTGCTAAGTAGTCTACTACTCAAGGACTTTTCAGCTTCCCAAGCTCTGCCAGGTACACGGGAAGCTGGGAGGGAGCATGGTCAGGACAGCTAGCCCAACTGGCCAATGGGGTATTCCATACCATGTGACGTCATGCTCAGTATATAAAGCTGGGGGAAGAAGAAGGAAGGGGGGGACGTTCGGAGTGATGGTGTTTGTCTTCCCAAGTAACCGTTACGCGTGATGGAGCCCTGCTTTCCTGGAGATGGCCGAACACCTGCCTGCCGATGGGAAGTAGTGAATGAATTCCTTGTTTTGCTTTGCTTGCGTGCACGGCTTTTGCTTTCCCTATTAAACTGTCTTTATCTCAACCCATGAGTTTTCTCACTTTTACCCTTCCGATTCTCTCCCCCATCCCAGCGGGGGGGAGTGAGCGAGCGGCTGCGTGGTGCTTAGTTGCTGGCTGGGGTTAAACCACGACAATCAACTGAAGGGTTGGAATGAAAAGATGGGCTTCAGTCCCTGTGGAACAGAGGAGCCCGTCAGGAAGTGAAGAAAGAGAGGTAACTGTTTCCCGTGAGACATCAAAGGTTTAGCTGACTTTGTGTCACATTACCTGACTCTGTGTTGTAAGGGAAATGTTCTCTGAAGTCTTCATCCTCTGATTATTAAGAAGAAAACAAATGTTTTACACCTTACTAGCTGTGCAGACAACTTTTCATCCAGGGGAGATGAGGGCATTTAGGGGGAAAAGGGGTGTAGGAAAGGCAGGTGAGCATCCTCCATCCCACCATGCCATCAGGATATTGCTGAAGACATAAGGGTAAATGGCCTGGCATCTTGACTTGGCACTGGGTTGTACAGCACAGACATATCTAAGAATGTCAAAGTACTAAAGCCCATTGTCAAATATCTTCCTGCCAGCTCCTCAGCTGATTTAAAGTCAGACCAGAGTTAGCAATGGTTCTGTTTGTTCATTACTACTGTCTGAGCTGTCATGGATCCATTATATCACCGGGCATGGTGTGAGGGTTGCATCTCTGCAACCTCTCAAAACAGTATTAGACTTCACTTGTTCAAGCGTTAGCTCTCCCAAGTTTTATTCTCATTTTGGTATTAATTAAGGATTTTGTATGCTGGAAAAAATACAGTTTTCAAATTGAAATAATAAAAAAGTGCATTTAAAAAAGAAACTTGTGAAATAAAGATGAAAATATAAAAATGTACACAAAACAAAGTGAGGTTCCTGGTTTATCATGACTTAATGTTTTTCTGTTTCTCAAAGTAAAAAAACTTGTTGTTTTTCCCCAGTAACTTTCTGAATGATAGATTTTTTCATGAAACACTGTCGTTAATGTTCACTTGGACAAAAAAAGCAGGTTTGATAGTGTCTGAAAACATTTGATTTTCCTCATCACTCCTCACGGTAATTCATCATCACACTGAACACTGGACCATATATTCCTGGCTAACTCAGATAAAAGCCTACTCATGAAAGCAATATTTCTTAAAGTAAAAGTTAGCAGTTGGAATAAATATCCAAACAGCCTGATATTGAAGAAGAGGTGTGGGAATCGCATGTAACCTAAAAAGACTTCAGAGTTCACTGGGACGCTGTCTGAAAAAATGAAGTAATGATGACTTTTGTATAAGGAACATTTGGTGAAAGAAAGAGGTATGGAAGCAGAAGCATGAGTTAAGTTTCTTTAAGTTTTTTTTTCAGAAAATATTTCTGAGGAGAGCTTGCACACATGCATGCATAGAAGGATATATTCAAGGAGACTTTCTCTGCCTATTGAAGATTTATTTTTCACTTTACATGTTTGAAGTTTCCATCCAGGAATGTTCTGGCTCTTCTTTTTTTTCGTCAAGAGTTTGCAAAAGAAAAGGAAAAAAAAAAGCTCTGCTGTGCTCATACATTTTTGCTATTTCTTGAGTTAGGTCAGGGTGGGAGGTGGAGCTTGTTCTTCCTTTTCTTTCATTAGTTGCTTTGAGATTCACATCTTTTGTTCTTCGAACTCTCTTATTTGAAATTCTTCTCTTTAAGTCAGCAGGGAGCAAGGGTTGATGAGCCCCAGCCTCAGCTACAGCCTTGGGGCAAAGAATCTTCTTTTTGAATAATAGTCTTATGGGTTTGTTTTATTTTATTTTTCCCTGAAATGTATCTTGGATATGTTGATTCGTAAAAGGCTCTTCTGAGGTTTGCACTCATCCTCTTTTCTTTATAGTTTTCTGACCTTTTTATTTTTCTCTTACTAAGTTATAAGTTTACAGAATGTTTATACTTTTTTTTTTCAGAATCCCCATCATGTTTTTTTTTCTATTATGGTGGCTTTGACAGATATATATTTCCATTCTGTGTTTTACTTTTCTTAAACTGATGTAAGATCAGAGTAAACATTTGCCACCTGGCTTCCTAGATATTTAGTGAGAACAAGTATTGAATATCATGATGCATTCAGTTTTCATACATAAAGGATTTTTACTGGGACATTACATGCCACATTTCATTGTTTAAACCAACACTTAGAAAGATGAATACCATGTAGGTCTGGGAATTTTGTTAAGAGACAAGAGGTAAAATTTTCTGCAATGTTTTTGATTTATTCCTAGTTTTCGGGTTTCCTTCTGTATAACCTAGTGCCTAAAGCACTTACTTAAGAATCAGCCTTCCTGAGCCTCAATGGGTTTAATTCTGCATCTTCTGTTACCCAAGAACAGGCCTTATCCCCCAAATATACGTAAATTCATGACTCCTGTTGAGGCATTCCTGGCTACACACTGACTTATCAATATTCATAGGGAGAGAGCATGAAAAAGAAAACATAATTTGGAAGCCTAATGCCTCTGATACTCCACTGAGAGAAAGGAGGTCTGTGTTCTAATCCTTGTTTTCCTTATTTATCTCTTAAATTACCAGTCAAAAGGGAAATCTGGGGTTTTCTCATTTCACACTGGTACTGCCGTTTCTCTTTAGTATAATATTTCAGTCTTCATGAGCAACATACTCATCCCTCACAATCCTATGAACTTCTTTGTGTCTGAAAGGGCCGCACTAAAAGGTGTCAGGTATTCCTTTCTTGTGAAAAGCAGGGCCCTGCTTCTTGATTGGGGAAATTATCCCTTTCAAAAATGCTGTATTCAATCACAGTTAATCACACAGTCTGGTTTACTTACTTGAATTTGCTTCATTTCGCTTGGGTCAGTAGATTAGTTTGGATCTTGATATTAGCCATTCTGGGAAGCGTGTGTGACATTTTGCTATAAGAGGCTATTGTTTACTACACACATCGATTCTTAAATGTTCCCCAACCAGTGTTAAAGATGCTGAAAGCACCCATAGTCACCATTTGATTAATTTGTACATGTTTCTCTTTTCATTTTAATGTATGTCCCCTGTCCCTTGGGAAATGTCTCTGGCACATTCCTCATGACCCCTTAGTCTTTAACACAGATCTTTGGAATAAATACATTCAAAACCTTTTACCCTAATGTAAATGGACGCATCTTGCTCCCTTTCTATTTTGGCCTGGGGGTAGGGGGGAACAAGCTCTATATGCTTTTATCAGTCCAATTCATTCCATTTTTAGTAGAAAGCAACATCTTCATAATACTAGCTGTAATCATCATCTTCCCAGTTGTAGCAGAAATGAGTCTCCAGATTTTGTTTCTAATACAGTTAGGGTTTAAGAGAATGAAAGGTTGTTGTTGATTTTATATTTTCTTTCTTATTGTTACTATTATTTTGCTTCTGTATTTTGTGTTTCGTCTTCTTTGTACAGCCTCCCCCACTTCATCCCAAAAAGAAACTTAGGCTCACCACAAAATCTCATACTAAGAAGAAAGTGTTGAGAGGGTTTTCAGTGTACAGTATGTCATTAAAAATGTTCATAACACTATTCAAAATCTGAGGAAAATCAGCAGGACTAACAAAAAAGACATAATAGTTCTACACGAGAAAATGTTGAAACAGTCAAACTGAAATGTTTTGCAGGAATGTGTGATTCCAACAAATTTTTGCCAGTGAGAAAAGCTCTCTTTACATCATTTTGAATTTATTTTGTTTTCATAAACTTAAACTGTCTCATTTTGAAAAAATAAAAATATTCCTTTTACATAACCTGTTAAAGTACTTTTGTTTAAACTTTTCTGTTATATTAATGTTAATTAAAATAATATTTATAATATTCTAATTTAATTATTATATACACTCAGTCTAACATTTTGTAACTATTTTCGATTATGCTACTATGAAAAATTAAAGCAGTTAATCAGTGTAAAACCTCAACATTTCAATCCTTTATTTCTTAAAAAGAATTAGTAGTGTTCAGAGACACAATTTCAAAGGTCAACTTCTCTTTTTTCTTTGTGTCTTCATTTGAAATCAAATTCTATGTTGAAATGCCACAACTTCCTGTAAAATAAACATTGTTTTCTGAACAACTCAAAAGGTAGAACAGTTCACAAGGAAAGGTAGTGGACTCACTCTTGCTCAAAATTATTAGAACAAAATCAGATATCTTTATAAAAAATATACTTCATTGCAGCTCCTGGGAGGAATTTATGGCTTGCGTGACACGGAAGAGAAAATTCGCAAGCTGGAGAACTATGAAGAGATTCTTTGGGGTGTTTGGGGGTGGTTGTTTTGTGATTTTTTTTTTTTTAATATATTGGTGTGTGTGTATCAGAATGTCCATACAAACCATCTGACGCTTCATCTAGCTTCTGACCTAGGTTGTAGGTGCCTATGGAAAGAATTTGAGATATATTGAAAGTATGAAGTTATGTGTCCCCTGTTATATTTTTGGTTTCCAGTAGTCAGCTGTATTGGGACTTCCTGAAGCACAGATTGTATACAGCATGTTATTAACAACATCTTAGGTCAGGTCCTGCTTGCTCATATGGGCAGGAATTTTTAAAAGGCAGCTTGCCACCTTCTTCAGCTAAGGATTTGCCTTGGTAGGCACAGCTGTGCCTGGTCCTTATGAGGCTCTCATAATTAATTTATGAACATCTACATTATTCTATGTTAAACAGATTCTTCCTCATTACTTAGGTATAGTTGGCAACTTCTAGTCACACATTAAGATCATCTCATGTAAATATAGCCATCTGGAAGCTAGGCATCCCGTTTCAAATAGTCATCTAGGTTCTTTCTGCAGTCAGCAGAAAGAGACATGAGGCACTTCCAGAGGACAATTTAGCCTGTTGCAAGATAAATGACTGATCGTTGGAATGAATTTCTCTCTAGATACGCCTCTTTTTGGCTGAATAGGGAGCCCAGATAAACAAAATAACCTAGACACTCTGGTTTCACATGGCTACCTTTAAGAAGAATCTCACCTTCATTGACAAGAGCAGCTTCTGTTGTGCAACTCTTTTCTCTCCTCACTTCACTAACATGATGTTAGTGACTCAAGTCAGCAGGCACCCTGCCTTCTTTTTAACACTTTAGCAAATAAAGACTACGGCTATGCTAGTAAATGAAATCAGAAGTGGACCACTTTCTGGTCCAGCCTAGTTTGCACTCACAGACATTAATTTATCTCTCAAAACAAACCAGCTGCATCCAGACTGCTCAGTAGCCCAAAACTATACTAACCCCAGACTGTGTCAGAATGAAGTCTGACAGAGAAGCAGATAAACTAGGCTAAATCTCAACTGACAATTTAATAGCATGGGTGATTGCTGAACATTTTTTTGGGGCCTGTGCCTTGACCTGATTAGTCAACTGGTATCGCATGTACCCAATAGTACAGGTCTCTCTGACACGGGCTTGTTGGATGAGTAACATTTTGTGGAAAATCACGCAATGTTTTTGGAATTCATTACTGTGCTATAGAAGGCTTTGAAGCTCCTGTCTGCTGTGATCTTTACAAGAAATTCAGCAACGCTAGGTAGCTTTCATCTTGCGACCACCACTCACCATGCTGTTTCAAATCATTGCGCTCTTGCCTTGTGCTCCTTCCAGCTGTTTACCACATTTACCTGTTGTCGCCTGCCTTAAACTTCATATCTATTTCGTAAGATTTAAAGAACAGGAACCTTTTTTTTCTTTTTTTGTGTGGGTGTGTTCTCTAATCCCTAACCAAATGTTGAAAGGTTATTCAACATTATTTATTGACAAAAGGTTTAACAGAAAACCTAATAAAAATAAATAAATAAATAAATAAATAAATTCGAACGAACAAACAAACAAACAAAAAGGAATGATTTGCACACAGGCTGGCTTCAAAATAATAGGGTTTAGGTCTTTTATTTTTTTTTTTTCTTCTATTTGGGCCATTTTCCTGACCTACTAAATACAAACAATTTTTGTTATTAACACTTAGTTTTCAGTAGCTATCTGAAATTRCAGGGTTTGAAACAGAACTAATTTGTTTGTAGGACAGAAGTCTGCTTCTAGTGAGATGAATGGGGTCTTCACACTTGCTAAAATGGGTTCAAGATACCACTATAAAAGGGTAGAGATACTTTGCCTGTGAGAATACTGTCTCTACACATCTCAGTAAAAATCTTAATTTTTCTTTTACAGACCCAGTGATCCTATCCCTACATTCCTCCTCAAGGAAAACTTTTTTCATTCATGGCTTGTTGCTTTGCATTTTTTTTTCTTTTCTTTTTAACTCATCTTTTATGAAACAACAGACTACTCTCCCAAGACTATATGAAAGAAAGAGGACCCATGGGTCAGATGCACACCCTTGACTTCCTACAATAGAGTTCGTTAGGAAACCAGAGTAATTTTGTTAGATGGCCCAGTAGAGGGAATATTCAAGCTTTAAATAAATACACAATAAAAATAGCACACTGTTACTATAGGGTTACTGGACTGTAGCAGTAAATGAACTGAATAAAATTTTATGGCTTCTTAACATGCTGAGGTTTTGCAGTGTCGTCCATCTTGTAGCCTAACAACATTTCCCAGCCTGCTATCAGTGAAACTAATAGTGCGGATGGAAATTTTATGAAAAATGGGAAATCTACGTTGGTTTTATATTATGTCAGTAGAATGAATAAAGACCATATTTTGGCATTAATAGCTAATGGTGGAAAGAGCAGAGGGAGGGAGAAAGAAAGAACTGCTACATTTTTAGCTTTTTAATTGATGTTTTTTAAAGAGTTGGCTGTAATTATGATATTTGAATGTCATTATCATTAAGCTGATAAATTATTTAGTAAGAAGGTGAACAACGCGAAGAGATCATTGGTGTATTCAAGCATCTTAGTTGTATTCCATAAGTCTCCTTGTGACTCCCGGACTGCTGTATTAATCACATGGATACCACAGATATGTTGTGTTATTATCTTTCACTGCAAGGTCAAAGTTTTGTACTAATATAATGTATGGGAAGGAGTGGGGGGGTAGAAAAAAAACTCAAAATTATTAATCATACTGYAGAACAATGATAACAAAGGTTCTTTACTGACTTAAAATGGATTCCTGAATGCCTCTCAAGCAGAGATGTCATAATGACCTCCGCATCAGACCTCCTTAGACAACACAGATAGCACATAAAGTGGATGAACAGGAAGCAGCAAGTACAACAGTAACAGACCAACACTCAGCTGAGGTCTGCTTCTAAGCAGCCAGAAGCACAAGTGTGGGAACATGCTTCAGAAAGACAGTCTCTGGATGKCTTTTGCTTTCATTTAAAGAAAAAAAAAAAAGGAAAAGGCAGGAAAAGTTTGTTGTTCCAACTTGTTGAGTAAGAGGAGAAAATATGAGGTTTTTTAAGGAAAATCAAAGATTTCAATTCCCTTTCCAGGAATAGTGTCAGCCTCCTGAGTAAAAACAGCACAAGCACACCCTTTGATAATGTATCAACATGCTACAAGTGAGTAACACATCCATATCTGCTAAAACACTGTATCTGCTAAATATAAACCCAAATCTCATTGAAATCAGCTGTTTTAAATACTGTCCTGAGCTTATTTGTAATATGTTTTCCCTAAAGGTTTTGCTCCTTGAATTAATTGTGACTGTTTCTTTAATATAATCACGTGCCAAATAGTTGGAATAAATAATTTTCAGAATGATTTCTTTTAATGGAAAAGAAATCCCACTAGATAGTAATAAAATGACCAGTGTCTTATGATCCCCAGTGTTGAGTTTTGAGTAGATTTTATATATTCATATATGTGTATATATATATGACATCAACATCAAATGTTGATAAATAAGAATATTGCCAGTTTACATCATGGCAGAGGCAAAAGATTGATATTTTCTCTCTTAATCTTATGATACTACTTAAGAAGAACCCAAGAGGCTTTTACTAGACCTTTATTAGTTTGAATGCTAGACAAGTAATCTAAGTAGTCATGTGTATTCCCTTTGTAGTGAAAAGAGGGAGAGAGAAAGAGGAATAAAGAGAGATAGAGGAAGAGGATGAGAAGGAGAAAGATCTTGAGAAAGGAAAAGAAAGAGGAAGAGAAAGGGAAAGAAAGGCAGAAAGAGAGAGAAAGACAGATAAGTCCAGAGYATGATTTATTTTATTTCATATAACAGTCATTAAAGTGTCCTTTCCAGGTGTTTCTCTCAACAATAGCTATAGAGGGAACACCCATAACTACTTTAAAGCAGTCAGATTATGAAATCAGTTGAAATAAAACCCATCTTTAGTGACGTACTGTTGAACTCATCAATCGTAATGGTCTCAGCCATGACTGCTTGCAAAAATTTYACCCTGTACCTAAAGTATCTTAATAGTTAATATGAATTTTGGAAGAAACATCACTTATAATGAAATACATTTTTTAAAATAAAACTTCCTTGAAATCAACTTGATCTTCCAAATATTTGCAATGAAGAATATAATCTCTGAATTCTTAGTGAACTGTCCTTGTTCACTGCAATATTTTGAAATCAGAATGAGAAAGTTCTTTTGCTTATTTTATTTTTTTCATTATTTTGCTAAATCTKTTTTTGAGAAGACTTGAAAAATGCAGAGAAACATTGTGAAATGATTTTCATATTTCTTTCCTTCTTTAAGGCTGGAAATGTCATTCATATCAGATTCTTAAGACTATTTTCCTTTCTCAGTTCCCAAAAGAAATATCAGCACAACAGTCTCTTTTTTATTTCTCATGCTTCTTTTGACTTTATACTTAGACATTGGCAGTATAATATAAACAAAAACAATGCACAATTTAAGGTAAATTTCAAAGTGTTGATATTATTCTCATGACTTCTATGTAGCATAAGAGGTACATAGACCTTATTTTGGTCCAGGGAAAAAGAATGACTCTTAGCTTCAAAGAACAAAAGCAATGCTATTTTCCACATCACCAAAGCTTATGCATAAAACGTTAAAACATCACATGCAGCATGTCAGGATGTTTCTAGGAAAGCTGGCACTGTAGTAAAATAATTTATTCAGTCAAATTTCAATATTTGCAACTATTTTCTTATTGCTATTCCTTTAAATACTTATGCAGTCACATTCAACTGTTTTTTAATTATTATATTAAAAAAAAATTGCTGGCTTGATGAGCTTATTTTAGTTCTTTATAAAATGCAAAATGTGTCTCTGTTTTTTGTCTATATGAGCAGGATTACAACATAGTTTAGAAATGTTTGACCCTGCCTTTAGTCAGCCAGATGGACTATATGACCTCTGGAGGTCTCTTCTAGTGTGATTTATGAGAATCCATGAACCTTATTCTTGACTCTTTTTAAGATTAGTGACCTACAAGATGTAACTTAACACAAATCAGGTCGTCTACCTTTCCCCAGCATTTCCCATTTTGCTAGTGGTCTGTTAATAATACACCAGTTTTRTGAAGTTGTATCTCTATAAAACCCACATCTCAGAAATGGAAAGCATTTCTGACACAGTAGCAAAGAGAATAGGGGAAAAAAAAAATATAGTAAAGGGTTAAATTTGCAAAGGAAAAAAGAGTCTTCATGTCATGCCACCAGCTGTGAACAAAATTCATTTGCCTCTCAAATATAGCCCCTAGGGAAGATCCCAGGAGTGCTGTGTGAAATAGAAGGTTGTAAATGTCCCAAAGACCTTATGCAATTTTAGGGCTTGTTCAAAATCAGAAGTGAAAACTAAATAGTGCTAAAAAGAGAGTGAAAAAATAAAATAAAAATGTTTTAACTCCCATTGTATATTAAGTGTTCAGGAGGCAAAAATCAGACAAAACCAAGCATTCATCCTCCTGCTTCATGTTTAATCTCAGCTCTCTTCTAAGTTTTCCTCCATTCTCCACTCTCCTGTTAAACTCGGTTTGTTTTTTGCTGTCTTTTCCCTCCTCTACTTCAGCTGCTATCTCCCTGTGCCTCTTTCTTCACTCTCTGCTTAATTCACCAAAGCAGTTGTGCTTGCTTGATCTGATTGACTTTAACAGGATTTCTCAGAAGCTGTAAGTAAAGTATGCGGTCTCTGTCCCCTTGTTCCTCTTTCAGCCGTCTACTTTCTTATTAACTTTTAAATACTCCAAATCTCCAGGGCACTGAACCCCCTTAACTCTTTCTGACACAAATGGGAGCTGAGGACAACTGACATTTCATAGGAGCTGCTCAGCATTTCACTGTATCAATACGTAAATGCCCGATGGGTCAGATCCAAAGTCTCCTGAAGTCAATGGAAAAATCTCTCATTGACTCAAATAGGCTTTGGATCAAACCCTATTTGTTTATCTGCCCTTCTGTGTTAACCTTTAATGTTTCTCATCTTTCCCTATCAATATCCCTTGCTAGAGGCAATCTTGGCAGGACTAAAAACACAGTGAAAATTAATAAGGTAACCGCATTACTCAACACATTAAAAAAAAAAAAAAAAAGTTAGCTTGAGTTTACTTCAAATGAGCAAAAGTTTGTGGCTGGAGAGCAGAGCAGCATTTAAATTATCAGATTTGGTACATTGGATTTTTTGTTTCTTCAGCCTCTCACAGAGAAATTAATTTGTGAAATTGCATRTGACTGAAGAGATTCAAAATGATCCAAAATAGAATGGGAAAAGGTACGGGGGAAGGAAGAAGCAGGAAAAAGGGGAAAAAAACCCAAATAACAAAACCCCCTACCTTGTTTGATTACATTATTTTAATTTTGGATTCTTTCTTCCCTTTTATAAAACACATAACTCAGTGTGCAGATTCTCTGCAGTTTATAAAGAAAACATGAGATAAGCTGATGCATAAAATATTGGGCCCAACATCACAGTATGTGCAAAATTCCATACAAAATTCAGATGTGCGGTGGAATAGGAATTCCTTATTTCTCGTCTAGATTAAAATGGGTGCATAATTTATCTGGTGTAAAATATATGCAATGCTCTTTCTTAATAATTTATATAGAAAAGATGTTTTGGCATTTGGCGTCAAGGACAACTCTTGCAAAAGGCTGACAGGAAAACACATGTTAAAATAGGCATTTCCTATAAGCAAAGGACATCTTTTTTATTATCCCCCTCTCTCATTTTAATTAAAAAGACACAACATAAACATTATCAACAGYGTAACAATTAAGTGGCTAAGCTTACCTAATAATTCATAATTTTCAAGACACTACCTTGTCATTATATAGAAATGCATAACCCTTAATATTAGACCTATGTTATATATGGATCTGTAATGGAAGCAGAATCTAGGAATCTAAGAAGCTTTCTTATAATTTAGGTATTTATTTAAAAACATAAATAAAACAAATAGGCAACGGGGAGAATAGCAATCCACCCAAAGGTCACATAGGTGCTTAAATAACACAGTACTAAGCAAACATCTCATAACATTTTAAAGGAAGATGAGATTACTCTTTTATTCAACTGGAGCATAGGGAAGACTAAGTGAATGGGTTGAGGACGCTCAGGGAGTTTGTCTCTGAGYCCTAAAACTCCCTGTCTATTAAAACATCCTGCCAATCACATGCACCTCATGATCCTATCAGTCACCGCAGGCTCCATAAATAGTGGGCGGGGGGTGGAGGGGACACTTCAAAATGTGATCTGATGTTTACGGAATCTGCAGGCAGAGAAAGAAAAACAAATTATTTTTCTATAAGAGGACCAGGGGAGCATAGCAAGAGCTGAGATTGTTTGAGAAATCAAACTGTTTGCAATTACAGCAGAAATAGCAGTCAGGATTGGACACAGCCACAATCTGATGAGAGGACAAAGCAGGCATACAGCATCACCCTTGTAATGTAGCAGGGAACGTGAGCCTCTACAAGCTACTGCTAATGGGGAGCTAGAGTCCTTTTGGCCCTCTGTGGAAAATACATCCTTATTAATTAATAAATCTTCATGAAGTGTGAAGACAGACACTGAGGATAAATTGCCCGCACCATTTCCTGTACAACAATGCAAGCCCAGACTACTCACTTCAGGAAGACGTACTTCAGAAAATTTCTTTTTAGAGAGGTAAAATGAAACCGCAGGACACAGAAACATGCTAGTGACAATGAAAATCAATGTGCTTTATTGCTCTATGCAAGTATGTATGTATATATGTATGGAAAGATTTAGTGCAATATGAACAGCATGTCATTGGACATCTTGCAACAACGGCTGGTATTCCCTCTAAAGGTATTCTTGTATTGGTGAAATGCCACAAATAACAAATTCCAGTCCTGTGTAACAGAACTTCTAGTTAGATGGTGACAAAAGTGAGGAATTCAGTGACTTTGCAGTTGCCTTCCAGATCATGGTGGAGTTCATGGATGGTTCAATTTTGCATGTCGCAAAACCTTCATCTACGGATTCCTAATGCTTCAGGGGAAAACAGAAAAGTGTGGCTAAAATCTCATTTCCTATTTTCTACCTGACACGATGCACTTCAGAGGGAGTAGAATTCCACTGCCTATTTTTAAACTGAGTTTTCAATGTTATATATAGACCTCAAACTACATTTTAACATCTATCTACTCAGTTATTTACCCAATAATTATAGATACATTTCCTCGCTGGAGGTTTCACAAATTCCACTCTTGTACATGATCCTTGTACATATCATTTTTAAAAGAAAATTCTGTATGACTTTAGTACAGAACGTACAGACATACATGTGGCAGGATTTAGGGGAATAAATATATTTTCTACTTTATGATACATTTTTTCATTAATATTTTTGTTGGTTTATGAAATTATTAGAGGTTAATCTTGTCCATCACAGATGACAACAAAAAGAAGAAACACACATGAAACATTTGTGTTATCCTCAAAAAAGAAAGAAAGAAAACAGAATAAAACAATTTTTGAAATTGTGTGATTGAAATGAAGACATATGGTAAAATTTATCACCAGATAATGTATATAACATAAAAGAGAAACAAAACTATTCACAGTCTGCTCACATTAACTGAGAACATAGAAATGGTTTCAGACATTGACTGTAATCAGACCGCAGTATCATCAGAGACCACCTGTAAATTACACAGCCTCTATTTGTGTTGGATATATCCAGAAATTTGATTGCAAAGAATAAACCCTTACACATGGATTTCCTTAATACAGACCAGTGTCCTCATTTTTCACTACTCACCTAACCTTACTTATAGATCATACTCAGAGAGTTTTCATAAAAGTCTTTTCAAACTTCATAACAGTACTTTTCCAGATCAATGAGTCTTAGAAACCACAGGATATCACATCCTTCCTGTAAAAATAATATTGCAAGAAATTTTTTTTTTAAATTGTTTGTTCACCTTTTTGATATAAGGCTTAAAATTTGAGATCAAAAGTTATCTCTTTGTTTGGCCTGGAAGATTTGCTTCACCGTCTCAAGTAATTGGTTGATTTGGACAATATTCTGGCTTGTGGCATCCTATATCCACAGTAGAGTCATTTCACAACCTCGAAGTGAAGTCCATCAGTATCAGAAACTGTTGTGCTGAAGATCAGTGTTCAGCACGCCATTTCTAAACCATCATCCAGTATGCCTCCTGCTCTGAATCATCAGAACAGCTAAAACTAAAATTGCCTTCCCTCTCCCACTCTTAAAATCAGAATAAGAGGTTTGGTGATCAGTGATTATGGGCAGTTTCCTGCCAGAAAGATATTATCAACATCTCTGCACACTGAAAATGATAGCTAGAGCCTTTTGCTCAATCTGTGCATAATTTTGCTCAGCTGGCGCTTGAGATCTTGGTGCATAAATAGTGAGTTTGCTTCCATGCTAATGTATAGGAAAAATAGTTGTTAGCAGTTCAAACAGATATACATACTGTGGCCYGAAGCTCTGCAGAGCTGGGAGCTTGCTATTAAACACTTGTTGCAGTGGGGAAAGAACAGCTCTGAGCTGCAGCAAGAGGGAGAGAGAGAGACCCCAGGGAAGAGGGAGCACCGTGTGAACATAACAGAATACCCTAAGAAGACAGGCTTTTATCTACCTATGTGTTAGTCTGTAGCATTTTGAAAGGTTAAGGGTGAGTTCAGAGGTGGACAAGTCTCTCCCACAAGAGACAAAAAGGAACTGCGCTAGCCAGTAAGGAGGAAAGGAGATGTTCCTCTTGTGTTCATCTCCTGGGAAAGCTGCGTAGGGAAGCTGGGATAAGGTAAGAGAAAGGCCTTCATGGTGACTGGGATACAAGCTCTAGCCTTAGCATTTTAAATGCTGTCATTTGTCATTTGCTGTCATTCATCATTAGTTTGCTTTTGAATATTTCACTGATATGTTGTGCGGAAACCTTATGTGAATAGGTTCTGCATTTGAATATGACCGAGGCTTAGAGGTAGTTTTTTAAGTTATCAGAAATATCAGCTCAGTTAAGGAGATCTGGAATACAAATGTTATGATCAATTTGGGAGAAGTATGGCGTAGTACCCATGATGAGGAGTCCACAGGCTCCCTTTATTTCTGTATTTCACATAATAGTCAGGTACATATGCTGGACTGACTTACCTAAACTCAGAACAATGAGCACAGTTAGTGGTGCACCAGTAGATGTGATCACTGGTTGACTACAGAACCTTACTGGAAACAGGCAGCAAAAGACTGATGGTAGGACTTCCGCCACAATGCTTTTAGGGTGGCTGGCAGAACCAGCAGACAATACAAGGCAGGTTCTAAAATAGGAAATATTTACACATTAACAGTGTTGATTTATTATTACTGACTTTCTGAAGTTTGCTTGGTATCCCCTTGTAATACCAAATGTTTTTTGTTTTTTTTTTTTTTCCTCCTTCTCCTCAGAAAACGCTTTTTTCTGAAGCAGAACATTGTTTTTAAGGAACAAGCATTGCCTTCAGGAAATGTCCAGGCATCTTCCTATCTTCCTAGGCATAACTTTCTAAATGAATATTCACACTCCAATTAACTGTTAAGTTTTCAAAAGGGACCCTAAGATACTTGTGCATAGCCTTTTATTTTTCCTCTTGGTAACATGTAAGAATAATGAAATAAGAATTTAGTAAATTCTTTCCCAGCTGAGTTCAGTGTGTAATGGACATGTAAACTATGCTTTTGTTGTCATTAAAATGTTATTCCTCTGCTTAATGCATTCCACTGATGAATCCCAACTGTATTGAGTCCATACTGGTGCCTAAGAGACCTTCATACACACATTTGGCCCAATCTCAGATTTTGTAATCATTGGATTTTACTGGTAGAGAGTGGCAAAAATTGACTATTGCAAAAATGGGGGCAGTTAGGATATGAATTGCAACAACACAACAAAATCAAAGTTATGTTTTTGATAAATCCAGTCTCAGAGTGTAGGACTGGAGTCTAAGCAAGTAGTCATTTAATGATTTGGGGTAATCAGTAAAGAACACTGATCATTATAAAGCAGGATTTTCAGAAGCTTTAAAGCTTTAAAATTTCCACACTTCCCTAAAACGTATAAACACTGTAGTGTGGGAACATAGTGAACTGACAACAGTAAAACATTGTACTAAAATGTCTATAATCTAAAATACTAATTTTTATCTCTCACATTGTAACAATTAACCCTAGATTTCAAAGACCTACAAAGATGGTAGTGTCAGTATTCCCACTTCAAAAATAAGAAAAAATGAGGCACAGAAAAATAAAGTAACTTGCTCCAGGACAACTATCAGAGCACTGCTAGAGGCAGGAAAAAAAAWATATATTATAAAAATAAGACTAAACTGATTTTTCCATTACTTAAGTGAGATGTTTTGACACACAACTGAAACAAAAGAAGAAAGATGAAATGGCAAACATCATACTGGGATATATAAACATAAATGTAGCCTGTGAGATACATGAATTAATCCTCTGGTTTTCATGATAAGGCCTTAGCTAAAGCATGGTATCCAATTCTGAGTGCTGCACTTCAGAGATAGAAGTGGAAAGCGCACACAGGAAAGCAAACAGTGATCAGAGGTCCAGAAACAAGCTATGAGGAAAGATCAAAATAATTGGGGTCATTTTGCTAAAGCAGAGAAGGCTGCCAGAGTAACTGACAACATCCTTCAAATATGTAAATGCCTGCTAAAAAAATGGGAGAAGTTTATTTTCCAAGTCCATAATTATTAGGAAAAGTTAGTGGATTTAAACTGGGTGAAGAAAGAGTCAGGTTGGATTCGAGGAAAATCTTACCAGAATTTCCACATGTTGAAGCAACGTGGAATAGTTTGGCTGGAAAAGTTGTGGAGTAGCCAGAATTAGAGGACTTCAACAACATATTTCTTAAGAATGACATTGGTAGAGTTGAGCCTTAGGACATGAGATAGATAGACCAGCTGACTTGCTTACATTAATGAGCCTTGATTCTGTACACATTTTAACTCTTTCTGTAAAATTTTCTGTGCAAAATTGACACATTTCTGCATAACGCTTATATTTTCTGTGAAAGTCATAAAGTAGTCATGGCAAAAAAACCTCACAACTGAAATATTTTTAAAATGGAGCATGATGCATTCTCTATGATATAGACTATAACATAATCTTGTTATCCATCTGTAATAGCTCAGAGAGTGAGACGGAAGGTCTTTTCCAGTTTCAGATTTCTAGAAATATCACGTTTTTTCAGAAGACCACTTCTAAATGCATGTAGTTAAGACCATACCAAGTGGCTTGAGACTGTGAAAAACTAGCACCTTATTTTTTTAATTAATTTGCATAACACTTCTGTAGTGGACTTATTCAGGTTTCATTTGCTGCTATTTTACACGGTGTAAACTCACTCCTTGAAATTAAAGAATTTTTTGGCCCACAGATTTCACCTACAGATTCTGCCTTTTGTGATGACATTTCTTCATCGACTTGGACACAAATGATGGTATTCTTTGATTTTTGCCAGAAATTCTTGTCCGCTAGCTTTTTTATCCTGCATTGGCTATTTTTAGAATGACACTTGTGACTGATGGTGGAGTTCTTTAATATTTTTCCACAGTTTTTCAGATGGACCTCTTCACATTTCTACAGTGTTTAAATAATATCCCCCTTCTAAGAGAAAAACAAACAAACAAACAATGAAAAAACCCACACTTTTTTTCTAACCAACTTCTCTAGCATTTGGTTCTAGGAACTTGTCTAGATTTTTCACTTACTCCTCACATTTTTGTCCTTCCACATAGTCTTCTGCTATTTTTCCATACGCAATATTTTCATGAATAAAAAATATAAACCCAAGTATTACATTGATTTTCGTCTTTTCAAATTCACAGTAGAAACTCAGCCTGTCCTGCTGTGGTTTCTTTTTCAGGAAATACAAATCTATCACTGACATTTGCACTCACACAAGTTTTGCAACAGCTTTTTTATATAGCAAGTGTTGCTAATTTTTAAGACACTTGAGCCATGATTGCAAAGCACAATTTCTGGTTTATTTTTTCTTAAGGTTTTCATCTTCCCATTTTGTTTGCTTGCTCATGACTATAAATTAATCAAAGTTGAAACTTTGTAATTACAACATAAACTACATGGTCCCTTTACTTCATTTTTTTTTCAGAACCAATTGCTTGCTTACTTAACTAGATTAACCTTAAAATGCCAAAAAAAAAAAAGGTTATTAAAAGGGAAAAAGAAAAAGAAGGAAAAAGTCATTTCCATCAAACACGTATATAAATAAACACATAAATCATTAAATTTACATTTTCTTGGCATTTTGTCAGTCTTCCACTTTTTAATTTACCCCAACTGCATGGAAAAGAAACTTCATTTTTAAATGCTTGTATGCTTTGGGATGACTTCAAAACTGAAAAAGAAAATATATGAGGGAAGACCTTTTAGGATCCAAATTTTTCAATTAAAATATTTTTCACTACAGTAGATAAATAAATATACACATAAATAATATAAAAAAATGACCTTTAAAGTTAACCCACAGAATCCATAATCTCCTGGGTAAATATTTTTTTCTTAGGGAACAAAAGGTTTCTTACCCCAACTTTCATGCTCTGCCTCTCTCGTCCTTAAAGGTTTTCTGTCTCTCCCCAAATCAATAACACTTCGACTTTTGTTTTTTAAGGTCTCCTAAAAGGGGCCTGTAGTTCAAAGTAGTCACAAGCAATGTCCTCCCACAACTTTTCTGTGGTTCACTTCCTCCTTTTCCTTTCCTAATGATTTCCCTTTGACTTTTTATAGCTTTGATAGTTAGGATCCAAAGCTGAGTTTCCAAAGAAATCGGCAATGGGATTACTTAATTGTGAGTATCTGCATTGAGCAGATACTTCTGAGCTAGACAGCTTAGGCTCCCCTTACAGTCAGCAAAGTAGACGCTCCAAAGATACAATTCTTCTCACATATTTGGACCTATTTTAAGATGAGACAAACTGTACATTTAGAAGCACCGCTTTTGGTCAAAGTAATTCCATCCCTGGATATGACTCAATTAGCTGCACAAAACAATTCACTGCCTTGTACTGTAGTTAGTGGAGAACTAATTGGTATAGTCAACGCAGTGTTGGGAACTATTTAACTTGCCCAAAGCAAATACCAGTATTTAGCTATATTATTCAAACCTCCAGATGCCCACATTATACTGAAAATAATTTCCCCTGCCCCCTCCTTTATTGTACATTTTGTTAAGATGTATTTTCTCTCTATGACACTTCAGGAAGAATGTTACACCCTGTGAAATTGATACGAGAATTTTTCATTTGACCATTTTCAGTTTAGAATGTGTATACTTCATGAAACAAACAAACAAACAAACAAAAAACCAAAACCCCCACCGCCAACAACTTCTTTACTGAATGGGGAATACTTTATATTCTACACTGTTTATATATTTCACTATACTGACTAACTGTTACCTACTTACGATCTCTCAACCTACTTTCTGTTCAAAAATTTTTTCCAAGTTCTAAACATTGTAGTTATATCAGTGAATTATCTTAATCTTTTTCTTAAAAGATGAAGAGTGTCTCATGCAAGAGAAAATGCAAAATACTTCCTAATTGTATTTTTACATGGTAACAGTGGATTTTTCTTTTTTGTTTGCTTGTTTGTTTTGATGGTCATCCCAAGGTTGGATTCATCTCACCTAACGTTAGCCACATAACATTACATATCTAATCTATGTTTGGGGTACAGACTGCCTTGGTAGTCTACAGAAAGAGAAAGCACCTCCAAAGAGTGATTTATCTGCATGTAGACAGATACCTGAGATGACTATTGAGATGAACCCTTCCCTGTAGATGGTTAAAGTTGGGTAAGATTAATATGATTCTCAGTCTTGCTATAATTTTGCACAACTTCAGTTTTCCACACTGAAAGTGGCAGCCTTTCGTCCACTTGAAGGAAATTCCTATGTAAACATAGTGATCTTGATTCTCCTCTGATTCTCATAATTTTCATTGAAGTCATTTCATAGATTTGACTGATGTTTACTGCAGATATACACTGATAAAACTAAGGAAAATATGGTTCAAGTYATTCTTATAAGCTTGCAACCTTTCTTAAAATTCTCAAAGGTAAAACAATTTTAAAAGGAGTAAGATTATCTGGTAGTGAAAATGAATGTTGCTCTATTGAAGGCAGTGGCTCTATGCTGATTTACATCACCTGACAATCATTCAGTGTCTGTACATGGGAGTGGACGGAAAGGATAATGACTAGGCTCTTTTTTAGTATATTTTTTTTAAAAGCAGGTTTGTTAAAAGAGTTTTCTCTAGGATTTCATCAGCTGATATTTACAAGATTCCTGTGAAATAGATAAGGCCTGAAACAATATGTTCAGGACCTTGTTGAACAAGTCAAATGTGTCTGTAATTCACACTAGGAGGAATGTTCCGGGTATTAAATTATCCACATGCTGTAGTTGAACAATTCAATACTCAATCTGCTAAAAGCCGAAGGAAATAAAAATCACATAAGGAATTCTGGTCTGAAAAAATATTTTCTTTCTAATTTCTGATGTGTGGTGACAGTTCATCTTACATCATGTCACATTAACGCAGAGCAACAAACCTGTTTTACAAAAGGAGAGGGTAATGTAGAAGGAAAAAAATAAAGAAGTGTTCAGAGGAATTCTTCTCCTCAAACAGATCCTTACACTGTCAGTTTGGACAGTGAGCAGTCAATCCAAATTTAGCAGGCAGATGGAGACAGAGCAGATGAGTAAGTGGATCCTCTTTATTTGAGGAGCTGGCAGGCGCTGTGGTTCACCAGCTACCTGAGTTATGTTTTAAATAGGTTAGCATGTCTATAATTTACAAAGAGAAAATRTAGTTAGCAGAACGAACGAGCTAAGCATCTGGTTTACATCGCTAACTGGAGTTGTGTTTCTTGAGGTAGTCTGAAAAGAGGAACCTGACAGAAGAACAAAAAACCCCATTGTTTAATAGACATCTCCTTCTTGAGAACGTTTATTGACAGAACATCTCTGACAGAGATGAGCTTAAAGCATACAGCTCAGCCTTAAGTTCATGACTACTCACATTTACAATCCAGCTCATTTTGTGGGAAACTGTAAGTCAACTTCAGAGAAAGTCTTAATCAAAATTTCAGTGATCACTTACACTTAGCTCTGGAGATGTTAAAATCATGGAGTACACCTTGATGATTACAATTTTCTGCAAATGAAGCCATAAAAACTTTCAGCTGGACATCCAACATTCATGAAAAGTCCTAGCAAAGGGACTATACTTATGTTAAAAAGACTAGCCCAGCATTTTTGGGAAAATCAAGACTTCATTAACAGAAGTGGGGGACCTTCAATATGCAATACTCTTCTCTCTAAAGCATTTTTCAGCCAATATCTCAATACTGTATTAGAACAGTGCTCTGCTATGTGAAGTAGTATTTTTTGGATGAGACATAAAACTGAACACCTGATKGCCTGTGCTGAATAAAGATCCCAGGAAATTGCCCGAGTCATTTAAAATTAGGGTGCTGTCTAGCTGTTACTCTTTGTGCTTGCCAGCCTCCCGTTCAGCATTGACTGGAGTTCTGTGTATGAATATCTAATATTTCTAAACTATGCTTACAACACATGGAATGAAATTTGCTCTTTGCATGAAAACTATTTCTTGTTATGGTACATAGATGTACTGGAAAGCTATCTCTAGAATAAGCAAGTTTTCAAAACAGGAGAGCTATAAACTGGAGAGGAACCACTACACATAGGTGAGTGAGGTTGAAAAAAAGATTAGTTCTGCACAATCAGGACAGTTTCTTCTGTCGCTGTGTCTCAAGGAGACAAAGAAAAAGATTTCATAAAAAATAAACCATTATTCTTGGACAGAGATGGAGTTGAATTTAGTTTTTTAAAATAGTAACTCTTTGATTTAAAGGATTGAGAAGCTTTGATTTGTTGTTTTCACTACATAACTAATTAAAAAAAAAAAAACAAAACTATATAAAAATTTTATCTATTTTTCATACGTAGTCAATAAGACACCACAGTCAAAATGTAGGTGCTAGTGTGTGCCCTGTAATTCACTCATGCACCTTTCTTCTACAGTCTTTCCCTGTCTGAATATCATCTTTAACTGTAAATGAGTGTTTGTATATCATTGCTTTAGGATCACAGAATCATGCAGTCATGGAATAATTTAGCCTGGAAGGGACCTCTGCAAGTCACCTGCTCCAACTTCATATTTAGAGCTAAATTCAAGGTTAGATCAAGTAGCTTAGGGCTTGGTCCAGTCAGGTTTTTAATATTTCAAAGGATGGATAGTCCACAACTACTCTGGACTCCAATTTCATTGTTTGATCATCTTCAGGGTGGGGGGGAGGGGGAAGAAAAAAAATTCCTAATACCCAGCTGGAATTTTCTCTGATGCAACTTGTAAACAACTATTAGCCTTCCCACTCTCTGACTTTCTCTTCTCCAGCCTGAACAAACCTGAATGTCTCGGTGTCTTTTCATACACCACATGCTCCAGCCCCCTAAGCATCTTGGTGGCCCTCACCTTGACTTACTCTAGTCTGCCAAACTCTGTCTTGTACTGGGGGCCCAAAAGTGGACACAGTCCTCCAGATACAGTTTAATAAGTTCAGAATAGAGGAAAATAATCAAATCCCTCAATCTTCTGACTATACTACTGCAAATACAGGTCCATATGCAGTTAGTTTTCTCTGCAAGGGCACACTGCTGACATGTTCAACTTACCCACCAGGATACCAATTTTTTTTTGGTAAAGCTGTTTTCTACTGAGTTAGCACCCAGCCTGTACTATTACATACTTAATGTTGCATTGTTCCAGTGGGCACTGAAATATTACTGTCATAAAAATAAATAATAACTTCTGCCCCAACACAATCAATCCATAGTTGCCATATCATAGAGTTGTTTCATTTCTTATGGTCTTTTTTTTTTTTCATTGTCTAATTACCATAACTAGTACAAAAACATGGATGATGATTTACCAACAGGAAAGATGATGACGTGTCTCTGGACAAAAGATTTGTATTTCTTTAATCATCCTAATTTAGGTGTCCAGTTTAAACTAGTCATTGGTCTAGTTTTTCTCAGTAAAAATAGACATCTGAAAACAAGTGAAATAAATCCAATACATGGAAAGACACTGAATTGTTAGATTATCTGCTTTGCTTAAGGAACCCATCCATTAAGAATAAAAGCAATTGACTGGAGGAGATAAATTTAAGTGTGGTTTAAAAAATATGTAAAGCAAAACAGATGTAAAAAACGGAACCAAAACAAAACAAAGGAAAACAAAACCCTTTACAAAGCCTAAAGCTTTTGTGAGTTTTCCCAGTCTCATTGGACAGAACACTAAACGTAAAAAATAAAAACATTGCAGAATAATCACACCAACTACAAGATCTTCCTGGGCTTGCATTTTTGTGTGGTTAAGTAATTAAACTAACCTTTCTTGGCTTTTGTATTCTGAGAAACACAGGATGTGAAATTCTCCCCAGTTGTGGATTCTGTGACCTCCACGTTTTGAACAATGCCTGAAGTGAGTTTGGCATGGTAACTGCTGCAGTTTTCCCTTCTCAATAGCCACTTTGCAGCACCTATATCCCAGATGAATAGTCAGTTTGATCAGTTTTTTCCTCCCTTCTCTTGATAAATGTTTCCCCTTTTCCACTTGGCTGGCAGAAAGACGACCATTAAACGTTCATTTGTTTAAGCTAACAGACTGTGGTCATCTGCTCCCCGGGGAAGGCAGGAATCCAAACAGGTCTAAAATGGCATCGTTTAGGAACACAATCAATTCATTATCTTTTTCATAAAGTTCGCATGTGCACCCATTAATCATAATGGAGTGGCACTGGACAGAAAGTTCTTACCTAAGCAAGTTCAGTGCTGCAGCATCTCTTTATCATTTAACTGCCTCTTGCAGTTAGGCTTTTATTGTCTGCTCATTCAGCTGTTGTTTTATGAGTGCTGGTGTATCTTTTGTATGCACCAGTTGAACAACCTCCAGTGAACCTTCATGCAGTGGGCTCCACATGGGTCTGTTTGTTCTGGATGCAGCATATTGCTGTAGAAATGAATGCTGCATCATTCTGTATTTTTCTCCTACTCCTATCTTTTACAAAAACTGGTTTTGACTAGGTAGTATTGCTTTACATTTCCTTTTTGACCTCAAGTCTGACATTATGAAAAGAAATAGAGACTCTTCATTTTTGACACTTGTGTGGCCTTTGCTACTGTTTCATCTGAATCTCTAAAAATCTTAATTGTGTTTGCACTAAACAAGTAAGTCCCACCTCTCTGATTTACTCACTAAATGACAAAAGGTGGGAGAAGGCAATTCCCATTTCTTGTTTTATAAAAATACTAAAACTATTTTATCCACTTACCTTCATTCTTTGTTTTTTTGGTTTGGTTTGGTTTGGTTTGGTTTTTTGCCAAAAACATTTAGCTATTAAGTCTTTTCCAAGAATCTGAGATTTCATTGCTGAATCAGACTGAATCCCTCAAGTTTCACCTGTACCTTTAGTATTTTTTAAAAATATGACGGTTTAAAATACTAGGTTGTTTAGGTAAAGAACATAGAGGGAAAATTAATTCTTTGGTGTCCCATCTATTTGCTCCGAAGTTAATAACTCAAGGTAGGATTCATATCACCTAATATTAAATATCTAAAGATGTCTGTGAGACATCTCACTTTAGGATGGGATAAAATTCCCCCAGGGAGAAACCAATTTCTCTCCACTGCCTGTAGACAGAATACAGATGGCTTCCTTAGCAGACATAACTTTTATACAAAGTTTCGCAAAAGTAGGTCTTCAATGAAAAAAGATTAGCTTTTTACAGTAACTATCTCAGCATGGATGTCACACTGTGAAGTTGTTGTTCTAACCTTGATGTAGGCATTCAAAGTCAACCCTAGGAAGGGAGTTTAATGTTGACCTCGCCTGGTCAAAATGATGTAAGAAACATCTATATCTTGTTCCAATGTGATTTTACATTGACACAGCTATTTCAAAATGCTACAAAAAACTCTCTGGAGGCAATAAAGATTTTTTCCCATCATTTTTTTCTATGGAAGATGTTGAAGAAATAATTATATTTGTCTGTATCTCATAGGCACAATAAAAATGTGTTAAATGTACAAGGAAAATAATTGTTAGTGTCACAGCAGAGAGGACATATTTTAACTGTTATATTTTCTTTTTATCAGACATATACACATATAGGCAGTAATCAGTATCTTGGAAATATAATCTGAGGTTACAGTTAGATTACATTGTATCAGTGGATAAGAATATCTAAAGAAAAGTTAATCAACTATTAAATCTAATACTTTGGATGTAAAACAGTAATTAGCAGCACGTGTCTTTTGCTTCCCTCYTTTCTTTTACTCCTCGACATTTTGTGACTCTTTTAACCATGTTTTTAAAGAAACCTGTTCTGTCAGTGCTCTTGAGGATAATACATTCTGGCAGGTGGCTGGGACTTAAAAAAAAAAAAAACCAGAAACAGTTAAAGTGGCTTTTTCTTTCTGTGTTTTCAGTGTGTGTCATGGAACATCATGGAAAATGACATGAGAGATAGAAACCTGATGTGATTCAGACCATTTTCAAGGGGAAAATGGTACACATTCTCTGAAGATTTCCTCTGCTCTCAAGCAACCCACGATGTCTTTGAAAATACCACATATTTTTACAAAGCGACAGGAAAGATACCAGAAGTGGAGGGGTTAATATCTATACCCTCTATAGCTGTTCATAAAAAATATAACAAAACAAAACAGAAAACCCATAAAAAGTTCTCTGTCAGAAAAATGTCATTTCAGGAAAAAGTTTATAGAAAAACTTTTTTATTTGAAGTTATATCTGTTTTGATAAAATTTTGTTTAGAACCAATTCTTACTTTTCAACATTAAAGACTGGAAAATTGAATTGTGTATTTCCAATACATCTTTTGGGGGTTTTATTTTTGAAATTTAGTTTGGTTTATAGGTTTATGTTTTAAAGAAAGCACAACTTTTTGAATGTTCTTAAAACACTTTCCCAAAACTTTTACTTTTATATTGTGTTTTTACAGTTTTCAGACCAGTTTTGTGAAAAGAGCAAAATCTATTTCTATATGTTTTCTAGTACAGAAAATGTAACATCTTTTTTTCCATATGATGCTTTTCTTTTAGGTCACAAAGTGTCTTGTAATGGAAATATACACATGCACATATACACATATGCGTATTTACTGTGTTCTGGCACATCATGCTCCTGGTTGTCATATCAGCTGCAGTTACTGAGCCAAAAAGCACGATTTTTAAGAACTTTGAAGGTGCTAGAAGAGAACAAGAGAACACGGTGTTTATGCACTGATTCTGTTTTTGTTCTACAGTTGGCAAAACTGGAATCAGGCTGTAACCGGTTAACAAGAGACCTTGATGACAGACACACAATCAGAACAGCTCCCTGATTTCCCACTTACAATCTAAGTTCCTGAATCATTATGATTCCCTCTTTAAAATGTGTTTTGTTAGTGTCATGGTGTATAAATATTTGCCATATATGTATATATTCTGTTTGATTTTTTTTTAAATTATTTAGTGTTATCTAAGTTTTTTATCTTACTTTTTATTTGCCTTTTACAGATACTAAATATACTGAATAATATGCCAATTTCAAAATTGTGTTTCAATAGTTTTCTTTGCCAGTTTTGGGAGTGGAAAAGAGCATTTCAATGACTTCTCCAAAAGTTACTAACTTCTCCACTGAAATAAGAGACCTAGATGAGCAAACTGTGATGTGGAAGCCAGAGAGAGAGAGAGAAGGTGCCATGAATCAAGAATTTTTTGAAAGAAAAAGCCACCCTGGAACAGCTTAGGAAGTGCTGGTAAGAAACTATTTTGAAGGAAGAATTATAGCCAAGAAACTCTTCAAAACAATATATGAACGTTGACACCAATGACTCACATTCAGTGTGTGTTACTTTCAGGCTTATTTTTAACTTCCGTGTAGACCACTTGAGCACAGGTAATTCCAGGATTATATCTTGTGGGAAGCTTGAGAACATCAGCTCTCTTCCATCACAGGCATATCAGTTATGGAAAGTGCTAACAAGTATGTAGGGTAGACTTGTGATTAAATAGTCAGCCACAGCGCAATTATTATGTTTTTGCCATTAGCACAGAAATCAGCTTTGGCAAAAAAAAGCATCCCTGACCTCTCCCTTGCATTTAACCCTCCTCAAAGGCTAATATTTTGTCTTAATGGTATCCATTGCACCTGTGAAACAATGATGTTTTTGCTAAGCACAAACAAGATTTGTTTAATTCCACTGTTTGCTTATCTAGTGCTGTAGCTACTTTAAGTAGTTTGTAAATGTTCAATCATCTTTGCTTAACCCTCACAGCTGAGAATTAATATTGCCATCCTATAGGGGAGAAAAGAAATATCTAGGGAAAAAGAGAGAAAAAAAAAAAAAAAAATTAAATTGTTATTACTAGGAAATATTCTGAACCTCCATTTAGGCTGCGTTGAAAACTTCCCAATTAGCTGTTCAAATTTCTAGTAATTGCATTTTTGTTATGGTTTTCAGCTGACTCCTGTTGGGTCTAATCTGTCCAGGACAAAGAGAAAAAAGCACTTCTAGAGAAAGGTTAATCTCATCCTAAAACAGACATTGCAAATGCATCATATGAGTCTTACCCTGAAAGCACCTTTTTTTCTAATTTGACTATGAGGAATGACTAGATATAGACTTGTATACTACAGACACCTCTGTTTATATGATATGAATCATCTCCTTTGTTCTTCTTGTAGATACAGGTGCCCTTCCATGTTTAATCCCACAGAAAATGTAGCAGAAACTACAGAGGGGCAAAGACTGCCCAAACTCTTTACTAACTGATTAATTTAGTATGATAGTACCTAGAAGCTTCTACCAGGACTGAAGCACCATTGTACCAGGCACTGTGAAGCAGAGTCAAAAGTGATCTCTGTTGTGGAGAAGTTTGTAATCTAAATAGACAAGTGATGGATTATATGCCTGCGTGCATCTATATTGATCTGTAATGGAAACTTAGGTAGACTCATGAGCTTGTTTGAGAGGGATATATTTCCACATTTAGCTTGCCTTCCAAGTGTCCATCTCTTTGTAATTTGTTCTTATATCCTCCTGGCGAGCTGGGCAGGACTGAAGCTGACACTTTTACGCTATTCATGTACCCTAGCATGATTAAATTACTGATTTTGCCTGTACTATTACCTAGCAGTATGTGGTACGGCTCCACATAAACTGCTTTAAATATCAGGTAATATTATCTTTTTGGTTGTAATTTTTATCTTTTTTCTTTCTTTTTCTTCTTCTTTTTTTTTTTTTTTTT
>JAYKAV010003132.1:1905807-1944055 GCA_035582835.1 Phoebastria nigripes | reverse complement strand
AGAAAGAAAGAAAGAGAAAGAAAGAAAGAAAGAGAGGAAGGAAGGAAGGAAGAAAGGAAGGAAGGAAGGACGGACGGACAGACGGACAACAGTTAGTAATTTGAGCCACAGGAACTGCAAGATAGACCAGACTTCTTAAACAAAATATTCAGCATACTTACAAAGTTTAACTTAAATCACACGGATGATACCTTCAAGAAAATAAAATGCACCTATAAATCTGGTAATTTCAATCCAGACTTCCTGTCTCTAAATAGTGCCTGCTTCAAAATCATACCAATTTGTGGATTTTTTTGCTGTTATTTTGTTTTGGGTTTTGGTTTTTTTTTTTTTTTTTTTTTTTTCCCAGTGTCCTTAATAAGAACTTTCTAATACTGAAGGCTACAGAGAAATAGATAACAAACTTTCCTGCTTGAAGCAAGTGATTTAATAGGGTTAGGGTTTCACCCACAGAATGTGAGCACATGCAGAGCACTGTTTAAGACAGTTCTGTTCTACACAGACTTAAAGCTAAAAGGGTTTGGGGTTTTTCCCTAGGAAAAAAACTCTTCTTAATCCTCCTCCTGATGGGTATCGGCTTCTAGAACCTTTGCCCACCGAGGCTTTTGACTTTGTACCTTCCTTCACTTAGTTCTTATGGGCAATAAAAAATGTAAATGACTAATTCTTCCAGCATGATTTAGACTTCTAATACATTGCTTTGCAGGAGAAAAAGACGACAAATACTTGAGTAACTCATTTCTGTCCCCAGAGGCTGTATTTTTAGAAAAGAAACAGACATAGACTTCATGCCTATGGGACATTTATTTGCCACAATATGTATTGAATTGGTTGCATTAATATTATAAATATTATAATTTAATATATTAGTATATTATTATTATGTTATTATATGATTATAATATAATATATTATTATTATAATATATAAATATATATATTATAAATATAGTATTTGATCTGATCACTCTTTGTCTCCCCTAACCACAAGAGATTCTGCTGCTTCTGATGCTCAGTTAACAAAYCCCTTTGCAACCAGTTCCTGGAGTCAGGAGAACTCCAAGAGTCATCTGTCCTGCACAAAACTGTCTTAGTACTACATGAAACTCCACACAACTGTTCTGAGAAAAGCATTTGGTGTCCTTCTCATGTCAGCCTCCTGATAGTGCATGTCCTAGGAAGCTGACCATCTTTTCACACATTCAGTCCCAGGACCTCATCTGGAACATGGATAGACACTGKGCAGGATAAATCTAATTTCAGACACCCATAGTGCATAGATGTTTACAGCTATGACAGTACTTACATAAGGAGCAAGTTATCAGTTGTGTTTTAGATGTTTATTTCTCTTTCACATATTTGAATTGTCATGTTGACTGCAAAGGTGTTCTAGAGTGGCCAACTCAGATGTAGAATTTAGTCAGATGAATCCCATCCTGCTTCCTCCAAAGACTGAGACAATCTGATTTGCTAATGCTGCCAATCCAATTAGTTTCAGTCATATGTCAACCAAACCAAATCAAACCAAACTAAGCCAAACCAAACCAAACCAAACTAAACTAAAACTAAAAGCCTTTGGAACAGGCTGCCCAGGGAAGTGGTGGAGTCACCATCCCTGGAAGTATTTAAAAGACATGTAGATGAGGCACTTAGGGACATGGTTTAGTGGGCATGGTGGTGTTGGGTTGATGGTTGGACTTGATGATCTTAGAGGTCTTTTCCAACCTTAATGATTCTATGATTCTATGATTCTAAACTAAACTAAACTAAACTAAACTAAACTTCTGATGCTGTGTACTTCTTTGATGGAGAAGAAAAAGGAATATGCCTATTCTCCAGAAATGTTCTCCTTCAGACACACTTCACTTCAACCATGCCCAAGTTGTATTTAAAGTAGTCCTTCTTTCACTAGATTCTGATACCTTGCAGGCATTTTGATACCTTAAAGAGTGGTATCATTTGTGACATCTATGGAAATGGGTCTACCAGGAGCTGAACCACACAGTGGTTTTTTAACTCTCTAAATTGTAGAGGGATAAAAGATATCAGTGTGAAGTTTCCCACAGGAAATGCCCTGAACAGTTCAGTTTAATGTTTAAATGYCATTTTGCATGATTAATGTGTTATAAAATAACAGTTGAATAAAACAGATGATGAAAAAATGCTCAAATAATAAAAAAAGTACAATTACTGCAAGTTAAAATGTCCAAGAGCTGCACCTCATAAATGTGTGCATAAAACATTGTATTTAGCTGTTTGCAATATTTGAACTTTTCCATAGGGACTTGTTATCATTCATATTTCAAAACTAGATAACTACAGGAACTGGGTAGGAGAACCATTATACAATGGTTCCATAAGTGCATAGTTTTTTTAATACACAAAATATGACTTATTTATAGAGGCAGACTTGAAAAACTAACTATCAAGAGAGGGCAAGAACAAAACTTCAGGATTTTAATAACAAATACCAATGGGCAAACTACCAGGGACTGAAGAGCTAYCTTTCAGAATTAAAAACATGAGATGCTCCAGTTCTATGAAGCTGTTATGGGGTTATATCATCTATTGATCAGTCATCTGGGTACCTTCTTAGAAGTGTACAAATACACTTTTTAGGGGAAAATGTTGSTAGTAAGGAACTCCAAGTTGTTAAATTCATTTTTATAAATCTGCTCYAAGCTACAATGGGAAAAAGAAAAGCTCATAATTTTGATGTGAACATTATTATAACAATTGGTGCAGTATGTTGAACTGGGATAAGAAATCACATAGGAACATGCAGAAAAATGTCTTTGAAGACAGTCTCTGATGAGACTTTCTCCCAGTCTGACAAAATGTTCTGTACATGTCTAGATAATAATCACTATCATTATCTAAACACAGATCACAGATCAAAACTCCTCTCTCAAATTCTCCCAATTTGGAGACTTGGGAAGAAAGAACTCATCAATGGACAAGTTTTAATGGGACAATGGATGGGACACTCCTTTTTCTAGGACACTGAAAATTATAAGATGAGGATAAAGTGCTTTAACATACTTCAAAATAAGATCTCACAGAAATGCACCAGTATATGAAAATAACAAAATTATTCTTACCTGTTATGTAGCAATCCCTGCCACGAAGGATGGGATTTTCAAGATCTATAACATAAATACGATATGGAGGTTGGTTTATTGCAAAGATATCCATTTTTTGAACTGAACTAAGAGGTGTTCTGCACAATCAAAATGCTTTATTATCAATGAATTCAGTAGAATAACTGTGCTCTCTCTTTTTTTTTTTTTTTTCTTTTTTTTTTTTAATTAATCTGATCTCCTGCTGGCTTCAAAATACAAACAAAAAAGCAATCTACAAAGATAACTCTGGTTGTGTTTTCTGGCAAAGAGATTGGATGAAGTAAAATCATTCTAAAACATTGTTGTCTTGTTGAATATTATTTAGGATAGCAACAGCAGGGAACAAAATAAATCACTACTATGAAGCTAAGACAGGCTTATGGTTCAAGGTAAAAATCACTTATGTAGAAATAGTGCTGTTCATATAGGTTTTTTTTATTTTTATTTTAAATAGGAATATAAATCTGATATTGGAGTTTCAGTGATCTAAACTGAATTTGTCTGTTCCAGATACTCAGATACTCATGTACACTGAAACATGAGTGGAAATATATGAAAGAAGTATGAATGACTATCCCTGACTTGTGAGACCTACTCATGTTTTGACCTCTGAAGAGCTAGTTTTCACAAATGCTTCTACTACAACTCAGCCTGAGCATAATAGGAACATATTGAATTCTTTGGCTTTTTTAAGAATGCCRAGGTTGTTAAAATTGCTTTTGCTACAAGTATTACAACAATTCACAGTGGTAGGCACCATCTAAATACTAAGGTATTATCCCTACACGAGAGGTTTTCAGGCTTCAGTGTGGAGATCCCAGCATTCTGTGAACTAACTGTATGGACACTGTGGAAGCTGTTAACTAAAGGAAATTTGCACTTGTAAACTCTCTTCAGTCTTTGAGGAGATCTTAATTTCCAATGGAAAATGTTGGCAAGAGCAAAGCAAGAATCTGAAAGTCATTTCCCTATTCTGAAGGAGTTACAGGCGTCCACTTTTGAAATTTTCTGGTATGGAAGAACATCAAGGAACCGTAAATTGCTTCTCTTTAATACTTGCTCTGCAGAGATAATTAAACCCCCCAAATAAAATCAGGTCTTTCTGATAATGGACATTATGAGGATAATATCCCAACTTTAACCAATTGTCTGATATATTTTTACTAAACCTCATAATATATCACAGTGATATTAGAAAAGTAATGCGTGGCAAACTGAAGCAATAAACCATACCATCTGTTTTTTTTTTTATGCAGCATTCTTTAACGTATTCATAAACATCTACTGGAGTTGATCCTATGTTAAGGATAGGTACAGAAGAAGCAGAAAGAGTCCAGTCTCAAAGAGACCAACAGTGGCACTTGCGAGAACATGAGGTTATACKGACTGGTCACACTGAATTCTTCCCAGGAAGAATTTTAAAAATACAGCTAAACAAGAAATTCCAGAAACAAGAAATATTAATGACTCCCTATGGCCTGTGTGCTTGTTTGAGATTAGGAAATTAAAGTGTTCAAAAGTAAGAGGCACTCCCCCGCAACCATTTCCCCAAACTCCACACATGACAGGAGAGCCAGGCAGCCTGTTATGTCGATCTGCTTCCACAGTCTCCTTGTTAGGTGATGTACTGACCCAGACAAGTTCTGGGACCAGACTGAGTGTGATTTCAAAGACCTAGGACAAAAGAATCACAGAATTATTGATGTCTATGATCCACACAAACATCAACTTCCTCAGTCAGTCAAAGGTCAGTGAAAATCTCTCAGACCTCATAAAAGAAGTTCTACAGGCTAATTTACCCCCTTCCTGAGTAAGTAAGTTTCCCTTCTCTCCCAGCCTGTGTATCAGCAGGGAAGAAAAAAGTTCTGAAGATGAAAGCCTTTATGCAGCAAGTGGAGAGGAAAGACGAGAAATGTCTGGTGAAAAGCAATATGTATCAAGTATACATAAAAAAAAAAAAAAAAAAAAAAAAAAAAAAAAAAAAAAAAACAAAAACAAACAAACCAAACACTCTAGAACATTTTCTGTTTTTCAATTAGAATAATTGCAAATAAGGTTATTCCAAATCAAAATCAGATCAAAATATTTACAGTAGTTTACAGTTCTTCAAATCAGCTACTGAATGACAAAAAATAAAACAATTCTTTTACCAATCTCACATTTTTATAAGTAAGTAATTTCTTTTTATTAGGTCATTTTTCAAATTCCAGTCAAGCATTGTGCTTTATTGGAAGATAAAAAACAAACAGCAACCATTTTTTCTAGAATTAATTTTGTCAATACCGTCTGTTCTTTTATTATGCAATATAAGAACAATTAAACCATTTTTTAAAAGAAAGTAACTTTGAAGAATACAATTCTCAGTTATTGTTTTTTTTCTTTAAAAAAAAGCCTAATAAGGATATACAAGTTTATTACGTTTGTTATTGATGYTATAAAACTGTACTTCAATGGCTGGGAAATACAATGTAATTGATCACGTTGTGGAAATGCATTAATATGAGTTACTGTATTTTTCATATGTAATTTGAAAGTATGTAAAGACCTAAAACCGTGCTATGGCACACTGTAAATCTGTGAATTAGAGTTCCATTATTTTAAATTAAACTCGTATGATCAAATAGGGCTGAAAAGAAGACTTTGGCCTTAAACTTCTGGAAAAGCTTGGCTATGAACGAAACTTGACTAAGTAGACAGTGCTGCATGATTATCATCTCAGACTTCACTGATGTGAGATACTGGATTACAGCTATTGACCTTTATTCCTCTAAGCATTGGCAGGATTTAAGATAAGAAAAAAGAATAAAAGAAAAGAAAAGAAGAAAGGCAAAAATTGTAGTCCATAAAAATGGTCATTTAGTTGTAAAAAATAAAGGACTTTGCTGAGGACAGAATAATCAAGTGAGAGACAGACGTTTAATGACCCCTTAAAAGGAAGTGTTATTTCCAAGGGAGAAACTGACTTTTGTTTCATCTTCCTCCGCACAAATATAGAAGATAAATAACAAGGGAAAGATACAGAATGGGTGAAATAACTAGGTGAGTTGTTAGAGTACCAGATGGAGATATAGATGGACTATAACAACAACTATATTGTAAGTGAAATTTTACAAATAAAGTACTTYTATAGAAAATATATACTTTAATAAAACTCAAAATAAGTGAAAAATATCTAATAGTTTTTATTTTTGCTTTTTATTGTTTGGTAAGTTTTCCATTTTCTTGATGACCTCCAAATATTAAAATTTCCAGTTTGTTTATTCACTTTCCCYTTTTTTCCCCCCCTTTATTCTCACTTTCTTTTCTCACAATAACTTTTTAGTATCAAAATGAAGAAAAAGAAAAGAGAAAATTGGAAAAATAAAGACCAGATTAAATCTATCATCTTAGCCTCCCACCCCCTTTTTTTTCTCTGTTGTTTTATGCTCCAAATTCTGCACAGGAATTTGTCAGTCAGCTAATATTGTTCTTTGAGAAATCTGAGAAATCAAAATTACTTTGAGTCTTTCACTATAAACCTTTCTTTATTTTTTTTTTTTTTTTTAATTAATGGATTCATTACCTCATGGAATGCTTGCAGCCATCAGCTTGTAATTAACATTTTCAGTCTGGGCTCTTATTTTATATTAGGTCTTTCATACGATCATTAAGACAAGTGTGCTAAAGCACATATGACATACTGTAATAGGTTAGACCATCTCTCTCTGATTAATGTAAATATGTTCGAATGTTTGTTTTTTATTACATTAAAGTACAAGTTACTTATTAGTAGGAGCTTGACATTTTGAAATAATGTTTAATAAAAATGTATACTAACAAAGAAAAAAAAAAAGATCAGTTATCAGAAAGGGGCTGAAATAAATAGTCATCAGTAAGAAATCTGATTAAAAGACGTGTTCCAGACAAAACTTTTGGAACTGATGCAGAATGCATGAGTTGATTATAAATGGTAAAATGCTGGGGAAAGGACAGACAAGAAAGGAGGGGGGATATTTCCAATTGCTTATGAAGCTTTGCTGTTCAGATCTGGCAAAGACTCTACATTCATTTTACCATCAATTTTTCTTTTTCGTTTCTGCAATTCCTTGTGCTTTGTTTTCAGGGTTTCTGGTTTTCGTGATTCTTAAAATTCAAGGCAAACTTAGCCTACAGTTGTCCAGTGAAAAATGTAAACTGGAACTGAGAGAGAGGAGAAAAAGAAAGAAATTGTGGATAGTGTTGTACTGACTTTGCTCTCAATTTCAGCTTCTTTCAGTACATTACCACTATTGCTGACATTATATGATTGCTTTGGCTAACTACCTCCTCATATTCGTTCTCTCAGGACACACAAATCCAGCCACCCTATTTCAGTCTATTACCAGTGTGCACAAGATTTTGCGACGATAGTAATGCTCTTTACCCCATATCACATTTTATGCACCTGCTGTATTCAACAGGAGCAACCCACAGAACCTTGTTTCAGCAGCTATGGTGGAGAATGAAGGACTCCTTAAGCTGGTTTTCAAATCCTATTTCAGAAAGCGCACAGAGTTTGTTGTTATAGGTGTTTGTGTCAGAGATAGATAGATAGATAGATAGATGTTTATCTGGCTGTTCCTGTCCTGAAATGCAGCACAGCTTCATCCTAACTTTTCTCAAGTTCCCCTTTTTGAATACCATGAGATATAACTATTTCAGAGACAAAATAGCAGCCACATGGGGCCAATATTAAAAAAAACCAAAAACAAACAAACAAACAAAAAGCCATAAGATATAGAAACAGGGCTTTATTTCTGCTTTACAAACTGATTTTGTAAATCTTAATCCTTACACCTGTGGTYCCCACATCTTGGACTGAGAATCACAGCTGCTTTCCTCCCACTTTCTTTTCTCTCCAGTGGCAACCTGCGTGACCCTGGGATTCAAAGCTGTCATTTGGTATGTTTGTTCCCAATCTTGGCCACTCTGATACAATTAACTCCCTGAGCTATATGTGCTGTTTGGACAAGTGAATAAATCCTGAAGTTAAATTCTGAATGGAGCCTGGTGTTTTGGGTTGGCTCCATGCAACCAAATGATCAATACTTTCTCCCTTGCAGTTCCTTTTTTATCGGAGTATGCAGCCTCCCACTAAGGTTCATAACCTTGGCGGTCATCTTTCATCCTGAACTGTCTTTGATTATAATTTTACATCACACAAATCTCATTCTATCATCTCCAAAACATAGCAAGGCTGTGACCAAAGCTGTCTCAGGATGATGCCAAGTCAATAATTCATACCTTTATTACATCTCTGCTGGGTAGCTGTAATTCAACCTAGTTGTTGTAATTGTAGTACGTTAGCACCTGTAGATTGGTGTGCCTGAATCAGTTCTGCGTCCAATGATTGTTCCATGCCTTTTACAATCTTATCTACGTGTCTAATGCATCTGTAATATATAGCAAATGCCTACCACACCTTTGCAGAGACAAAGAATTTATGCCATTTAAGATTTTAAATCCTTCCTTACGAAATACCACAGCTGAAAGGTAATTCTTTTAGACCATCAATTATATGCAGGTTTGTGTTCCTTTCCCTTCCCTTCCCTCTTCTCTCCCCTCCCCTCTCCCTTTCTTTCTCTCCTTCCCCTTCCCCTTTCCCTCCCCCTCTCCCTTCCCCTTCTGCTCAGAACCACACAGAGTATTTTTGATTGCATCTGTTGCATTTCAACCTTTGAGTTATTGTACAGGGACACTGAAAACTTTTCTTAAAGGCCTTTAGAATCAGTGGTCTGGGCTCACAAAGTAGAATATGAGCGATCTTCAAATGATGAAAAAGTATTTAGAAGCATAAAGGGATATTACCCATTTTGACATTTGTTCTTGTGAACTTATCTGACTATTTCTTCTTTTTCTTGTTTTCTGGGGCAGTTGTCCATGGCAAAATCACTGGTGGAACAACCTTTCATAGACACATAAAAAGCTAGCAATGAACTCTTAAAAACCACCACAACTCCACCCATGTCCCTGCCCTTCCCAGCCTATAGAAACACGTTAAAAAACCAGAAGTTAGAATTAGAAAGTACAAAGCAAAGCTTTATTCTTGCCAGTTGGTCCCCAGTCTGTACTGTTGCATGGTGTTATTCTGTTCCAGATACAGGACTTAGAATTTGCCTTTTTTGAACTTCATGAGCTTTATGAAAGATCATTTCTGCAACCTGTGGAGATCCCTCTGAGTTGCAGTGCTACCCTTCTCTCCAATTTTATGTCATCCAGAAACTTGCTGAGAGAACATTCTCACCCATCATCGTATAGTACGTAGGGACAAGGATGCTCCATATAATTCCTGTCACTATGAATGCAAAACAGCCTGCCATAAACACTTTACCAAAAACTAACTCAAAACAAAGCAAATAAACATGTAAGTCATTGTCCCTCTGGGATGATTTTTAATGATTTTATTTCTTCCTATTAAAGATTTTATTTCTTTTTAACACATAATATGGTGTAGCACACAATGTTGAAGCTTCATGGTCCACTACCAATACATCTACATTGGTACATTGGAAGAGCTGCCCTTCATGGAAATGTCACCTAGTTGCAGCTTGGGGTGGCAATAAATTGAAATGCAGGCTTGAGTGAAAGTAAGTTAATTTTGCTTTAAGTTCAAGTTTAGTTTCTTATATTTCTGCATTAGACAACCTCTACTTAGTGCTATGAATTTGTCATGTTTCACAAAATTTATTTCATTTCTTAAATCTGTACTTCTCAGATTCATGTGGTTTTCTGACAATAAAACCTTGTCTCTTTGTTTGTACAAATTTGTACTCATTAACATTACAGGAAGAGGCTGGAAAAACATGCACGAAAAGTATCCACACACATAAAACTAACAGGCAAAACAAAAAGTCACATTTGTATTATAATAAAAATCATACTTTTGAATAATTTTATGTGTTTTACTGTGCATATCTGGAGTTGATAACTGTGCCTATTTAGAAAATTACATGATAGCCCTCATTACGGCTAAGTATGAACTTAGTGCTCCCACTTTTAACATATGGAAACAGAGTAAGTTGCCAAAGAAAACTCATGGTATTGTCCAGACCTACAAGAGGTTGTCTTTGCTCCAGAAACAGGTAAAATGCTGACCTTTCTGTAGTAGCCAGAATAATATATCAGAGGAACCCAGACTCCCTGTGAATATACCCACAGTATATCAGCATCACACAGTTTACATTTTAAAGCATATTTATCACAACTGAGTCAAACAGGGCAAAATTCCCAAACCAATCTATAATTTACAATCCAACATTTGGGACCCTGGCAACTCAGTAATTATTTGGCTTCTGCTTGTGTGTGTATGCATGTGTGTTTATTATTTTATTTATTTATGTGAGATGTGTGTGCACGAGTTTTATTTTGGAGGCTTATGATATAAAATCTCTGCATGTGATTTATTAAAAACAAACAATGTAGCAAAAGAAGATTATATTCCCTCATAATGGGATGGGGTGCTTGCCAGAGCCTGGAAATGGAATACTAACTAGTAGCTTTCAAGAGCTACTAGTTGAAGAGCTGTTTAATATAAGCTGGCTTTGCTACCCTTTTAGCTGGGGAGCCTATTTTCCTTCCTTTTTTAGCACATTTTGTACCTTTTGGATGTTGTTTTCTTGCTTGGTCTCCTTAGGCTCCATCCTCTGAACCTTTTTCAGTACAATCCACTGAGAAAGCAGACAAGAGGAATGGGTCTAATGGGACTAGTGTGCTGTGGCCAAGGCCTCACAACTGCTGCTTCCTAATGGGCTGATGCTCATTTAAATCAAGGGAGAAGCATGCGCTCTGGAGGCGACCAGCCATGCAGCTGATCTCCTGGGTGGAGGGGGTGCCCAGGCAGGAGACACCTGGAACTGGCTGCAACGTAACAGCTTGGGGTCACTTAGGGATTCAAACAGGTTCAAACATCCCAATTCTGCATTCACAGGAGGAGCAGACTGTGTTCAGAAACCTCTGATGGGGATAAGGTGAAACGATGTCATCAGAATAATACTTAGGTGAATGTCTTTCAGGAGTAACTCTTAACTTTTAACCTTGCACATGTTCTTAACACATTGCAGTCTGAAGGCTTAGGGGGAATTGAATCACAGTGGGGAGTCACAGCTATGACGGCATTTCAATTCATTTTGTATCTGGAAAAAGTTAATAGGAATCCTCATGGTTTTTTACAGTCTACCAGCCTTTCTTTTGACTCTGTCAAATACAAGGCCAGATCATGCAATAATTAGCATTATAAAGCGGTGAATCTCACTGGTTTCAATGGCATCTTTCTCAGAGAAAATCTATCACACTCCCATTATCAGTCAGACCTACCTGTTTCAAGGGCCTTTAGGCAAAGAGTGAAGGGTATAAGAAGGACCCAGGCATGGTGATTCTCAGTACTAAAACATCTAGAAGTGAGGCACCTGGCTCCAGCAGCGGAAATGTCAATGCTGAGATAAATACCTATCTTCCCTGGAGTGAGTGGGGACATTTCTGCCCACAGTGTTTTGTTCACAAGTATCAGCACTTTAAGCATGGTGACATCGAAGGCAGATGGAAATACCAGCTACAAAAGAGAAGGTTGTCACTGAAATCTCTTCCCTTCCTCGAGAAAAGTTGCTTAAGTTTGCCACTCATACTATATCAGGACTCAGAAGCTGAACTACCCTACTTTAACCTACGCAGCCATCTTACATATATGTTATATAAATGTCATGTACATAGCTGAGAATCGGCGCTTTTTTTTTTTTTTTTTTTTAATGGCAGAAGATACTGGAAAACCTCTTGCTCAACTCCTCCTTTATTCTGCAGATGGGACGTCAAACTTCCTCTTGTGTTCCCCAGGAGCTGGCTTTGAATACAGGGTTAGAGTCTTACAGATGTCAAGAAAAGGCGAAAAGATCTCCCCATGCTAAATTCAAAACGAGCTCACAGTGTGGACAAGCATGCTACAGTAACAGAGCCAGGGGGAAAAAAAAAAGAAAGAGAAAAAAAAAGAGAGTGAGAGTGAAATAAAGAAGTTAGATTGATATGTCTTCGTAACTAAGAGATTAAGAAACTCAAGTGAAAGGCAGTAAAGACAGTGAAATATCCCTTTATCCTGTACATAAACACTTGATCAATCTAATGAGAAACTACCATATGACTGAAATGCCTTATTTTGGACGATAATTTACACAATTATTTTGAATAAAGTTCATCCCTGCAACAAAGAATAAAATGAAAAGTAAAAAGGAAGAATACAAATATATTTCACTGTAACTTTCTTTTGCCTCTCTTTACATATTTGTGAACAGGGATGAAAATCACTCTTACTTTCTCTGCATGGGACATACAGAGTCTTAATTTATCTGAGATGTTTGGGTGGAAGTAGCAAGAAAAAAGATTATTGCTACAATTGTTATTATTCTCATTATAGTTATCATAATAGTCACCATCAGTATCAAATACATGACAAAAAGGTGCTAGCCAATCATTTTGATAGCGGTGTTAAACAGGATGTGGAGTAAACAGGAAAAATAAATTTCACCATCTGTTTAATGCTATGCTTTTGCTTAAAATTCTAGTGATAACACTGAATTACTGTACTTCCAGAAGGTTCCTTGTAAAGGATTCACTAGTAAACAATCTATATTAATTACATGTAGACAGTATCATTCCACTGATGACATGCTGAAGACATCTTTAATATTGATATCAAAATACCTTTAATAGATTATTTTTTCACTTGCCTTTATTTATTGATTCTACTCTGAAAAAAAAGGCCTGTTGTCATCTTCAAGGAGGGTGCTGAATAGAAGAATTTAATAGAAGTTAAATTTGGAAGTCCAACCAGTATAGAACTATGCCTCTGAGTTTATGGACTCATACATGCATCTCATCAAAGGTTTATCTTCTCACAATGATTTGCAGATCTACGATGACCAGTTTCAAAATATATTAAGATATATTTCTCTGATTCATTGATTTAAAATACATCTACATTTTGATCCCTTATCAATTTTACAAAGTCACCTTAAGGTCTTAAATTGTTCATGGGTTTTGTTGGCCTAATGCTTTCTATCACAATTAAACAATCAGTTTTAAAGGAAGCTGTTTGTCCAAATAAGTTTAGCTTAAATTCCTGGTATTAGATGACATCTCCAAGTTACCAGGAATAACAAATTGCCAAGACAGACTTTAACTAGTTGATAGCAGCAGACCTGACAGAAGTGTACTCTAAAGTGTGATGCATTTGGAGGGGAGGGTGGGGATAGGACCTGTGGAAGTCTCTAAAGATAGGTTACAGATATTCTGTGAAATGGATAATGACATCTGTCATCAGTTGCATTGGTATAAATTAGGACCTTTGATAAAGCCGATGGAGGTACACTGGTATACAATTAAAATAGATGAGAACACAATCAGCCTCCCAGGGTGACTGAAATTTTAGACACTCACCATGGAGGAATTGCAAGTATTTTAAGGTATCAGTTTTCTCCTTACACTTTTACAGTTTAAGTCCCCAAATTCTTGATCTGTAGAGAGCAGTACTAAACTTTGTTCAGATGAGTATCRGTAAATCTGAGTTATGAGCTGGTACTGCATTATATGTATTTATGCTGTTTAAATAGAAAACATATAGGTACACTGTGTCTTCTATCTGTCTGTCTATCTGTCTCTGTTTTATCAGAATTTCACTGAAATATATGGATGTTGTCATCAACACTTTAAAAATCCAATAACTTTCAGTCCGGATATTTCCTGGTAGCCAGGAGATCTTAGCTACCAGTGCATAAAAAAGGGACAAGTTTCATCAGTCGTCATTTTGAGCTTGGAAGCAATGACAGATCCTAGCAGCAGAATTACAACCCAACCCAAGCAGATATAGACTGGATGAAGAGAAAGCACTGCCTGCCAGGAACTGCGATTTCCTTTTAAGACGACTTCTGTCCTGAAATTTAATACTAGTAACAGCATTTGAACTGAGGTAGAATCTGAGGTCTTAACTGAGATCAAGGCCTCATATCGCTGGGCATACAATTTCACTTGCCCGGAGCCCAAGTCCCTGATGTACTGAAATCCATAGGTGTGTCTTGCTTGTCTGCAGACAGTCACTTTTATGTGTGTTGGGTCCTTGCACTGCCCTTTGCTCTTGTCCCTCCTGCAAAGGTTTGAAATAATGGCACTGTGGCTTAGAAAGGAATGTACCTTGCAACTTGGCCTGATTTTTTTAAAGCCTCTTTTTGCGATTCAACGCAGAAATGCAGTTTCCTCAACACAAATACTATATTTTGATGGTATGAAACATGGCCTTGTCATTATGAATTCTAAGATGATTATTTCATCTGTTCTACTCTTTGAATTCCATTGTGTCTTTCATTTAAATTTATAGGCTTTTCTTTTTTTTTTTTTTAAATCTAGCAAACTAACAAACAAAAAAAAATCCAAAGAAAATACAAGAAGAAGAATACACATGGACCAAGTGAAAGTTTGCTGAGAACAGTAAGGGCCATTTGGCTAATTTTGAAATGCCTTGGCTCTTGTTAATATATCTGTCTTCAGATTCCTGTGGGAAATATTACCTTCAGCTATTTTTATCGATAAATAAAATGAAATGAAATGAAATAAAATAAAATAAACATCATTTTAAGGAAAATAAAAACTTAGTTATAGCTTAGATGAAGAAATATAGCCAAGAGAAGTCTCTGCTTTTAACTATGGAGCAGGAAAATTATATCTCAAATCGTCTCCGATACAAGTAGGCTTCTCAATACTCTTCAAACTTCATATCTTGATAAAGAAATTTAAATCAAAGGGAATCATAGAAAATAAAAACACTACAAATAGGTTTATGAAAATTACTTTCTGACTTAGTTGCAGGAAAAATAAGCAAAAGATAAACAAGGAAAATGGCCTAGAGAAAACTAAATGTGAAGGTTCTTTCTCTTTTTTTTTTTTTTTCCCCTTCCTTTTTTTTCTTTAAGTAAAATGTTACATTTGATTTGAAACTACAAGTTAGTTGTCAGATACTTGGAAGAAGAGTTCGGGACACAAAGAGCAATTTCCTTGAAGCTGCTTTTCCCTTTTACCCAAAAGCTCAGTGACTAGAACAGCTTCAATTCACTTCACTCTTTGACAACATTTGAGCAATATAGCTCACCTCTTAAAAGAATGTTTCAACATTTTTATCTCCTGGATAGTTGGAGAAAGATCTTTCTACCTCTTTTGTTCTGATTGTTCCTTTTTGTACAAATAACTAAAATTTAGGTATCCCACAGAACTACAAATTTTTAAAATTCTTCTCTCTCACCTTGTATTTAAAATGTGCTGAAGCTGGCCAGTTCCAAGAGGAAGAAGGATTGAGGAAAAAACCCCTCTGAAAACCCTGCCATCAATATGGTGAGAGGCAGGAATCAACCACTGAATGACCCACTCTGCTGAATCAAGACTTTAATCCAAAGCATCTGCGTACTGCCTTCCAGAGCAGTGACCTATTTACTCCTAAACTCTATCAAAGTATGGAGAGGAAGGTCCCTTTCAGCTTCAGTATTATTAAGTAGTAAACAGAGTCATAGCATGAGTATAACAATAATTTCTAATCCAGTTGGACYTCCAGGTTTCAGTATTTACTTGAATTATTTTTTATTTAATTACAAAAATGAAACAGTTTTGCTACAAGCTTTATTCACCTGATCATTTAAGAAGCCTTGTGAAGGACTCTAAATGGGGGTTAAATTCCCCTTGAACTTGAAACATTAATATCCTGAGTGATAGGCCCTAGCCTGCAGGCCTATCACTATTATTTACTAGTTGTAAGTTTGGGATTGTTGAGTTTTTTCTTTTAGCTGACAACAAATTTGAACAAAGATGAATTAAATTTGGGGCCAGGCTAAAAAATTTATTTGGTGGGTGGAAATTATTAAAATGAAGGTGAAAAATGTCATTGGCTTTATGGAGGAGGAATGTTGAATTATATTATCATCGTAAAGATAAAAAAAAAGAGCAAGTACACGTATTTGCATAATTTCCCATCTCAGTTTCTTCTCTTACCTTTGGGCCTTTCTTCTGTCTTTCATTACATTGTCTTTCCAATTATATTTTTTTTTCTATGTCAGTAGACATGTCTGCAGCTAGACTCCTAAATTCAATAGATTTTTTTCTTTTTGTTTCAGATTTTGACCAGGCATTCTTACCAACAATCAACCAACTTTCCTCCACCTCTGAAATAATTCCTTTTTGGTACCTTTCTATTAGAAATCAAACATCCAAACCATACATCCCTTTTCCTATCAAAAAACCTCACCTGTTCTTTGATTTGGTGTAATTACCTTACTGACTTTCTCAGGCCAGCACTGACATTCAGCTGCTCATTAAGTCTGGATATTGCTGTTTGTGAGATCTAGGCAAGAGGTGACAACTCACATCTTCTGATTACAATGCTTAAAACTCATATTCCACCTCTCTCTCTTTTTCCTTCACTCCTTCCCCTGCTCCTCCCTCCCCTTCACCTCCCTTCCTCACAGACAAAACCTTTTACATTATTCAGGTCTCCATTACATACTACCTTTTTTTTGTTTGTATGTGAGACTTTGAAGATCTGTAGTTCTTTTCAACATTCAAGGTCTTTGGACCCCTTACCTGTATACAATGCTATGCTACTTGAATTAGTATTACCCTTCAAAGACCAGTATTTCACAGTGACAGCAGCCACTGTGTGGTGAGCTTTGTTAAAGCTGTTATTGCCAAACTGCCTTTTTGTTTTCACATGCTTTCTGTCTTTGCAACCAAAAGAAATGTTTGATTGGAAAATTGCCATGTCGTCAGCAATGAATGTTGCATTTTCTTAAAAGAACAAGAATTAAACACAGTTTTGGAAAGCTTTTGTTGTTAATGTTGTTGTGATTTGTTTTCTTAATGAGCAGAGCAAGAAGTCTGATGTGATAGGTGCCACATTGTGGAGTAAATGGGAAAATATAAATAACTAAACTTTTAAGCTCAAAAATGTGTTAAATGTTCAGAATACTTAAAAAGAAGTGATTCCATGTTAATGAAATTGTTAAGGTGGTCTTCCAAATCATGGAATTCCTTTTTTTTCAAATGAAAAACAACAAATATCTACTAGTAGAATCTCTGCATGCAATCTTAATGCAACGTTAAGTTAGGGACACTGAAATTAGCAGGAATTCTGATTGGGCTTATGATTTCAGTTCTTGAACAAGACATCTTTACAAGCAATGAATCTTCCCTTCCCTTCCCTTCCCTTCACTTCCCTTCCCTTCCCTTCCCTTCCCTTCCCTCTTCCCTCTTCCCTCTTCCCTCTTCTTCCCTTTTCCCACTTCTTCCCTCTTCCCTCTTCTCTTTTCCCCTTTCCACTTTCCCCATTCCCCGTTCCCTTTCCCCCTTATCCCCTTACTCCCTTACCCCTTTCCGCCTTACCTCTTATCCTGAAGCAGTAGGGTTTAAAACACAGTTAATTCAGTAATTATATACTTGAATTCCTTTCAGACTCTTAGGTAAATAACATCTGGTTCTGATGATTTGTTACTTTTTATCAATATGTCTAAAATCTCCTCTGCTGACACTTCATTTTGAGACTGACATTCAAACACAGAGAAGCAACAGAATTTCCCTTCTTCACAGTGAACATGGATATGAAGAATTCATTTTTCTTTTCTGTTATGACATTATCTTTCTTGTATGATTCTTTTACATCTTGGTCATTTGTAAATCCCATAAACTCTCTGGCAAGTTTCTTGCTTTTGATGGATATGGAAAACTTTTTATTATTACTTCTTTTATTTTAGAAACTTTAGCAGCTTCTTTCTTACACTAATCTTTTCATCCTATTTTTATTATGTTTTAACATTTGACTTGTCCACAGTCAAGCTTTTTTGCTATTTTCATTGAGTGCACATGCCTTCCACTTTTGAAAGATATTGATTTATTTCTAAACTAAACTGGAGGGGGGGTACTTCATCTCGAAGGATGACACACATGAAAAAATATGGGGAAAACAGGAAAAAATAGAAGGGCTGTTTGCTTAAAGGAATGAATTTCAGTGGATATAAAAATAAGAAAATAGGAAATAGAGAAGATTAATTATATAGTTAAATTTACACTATTTCTAATATCAGGTTATGAAGCAAACGTGCTTGAAGGATGTGTTTTTTCATTCCACTTCAGTATTTGCAGGAACTACTCCTTAGATGAAGGGCACTGTGTATGCTGTATTTTCTCCCACAGCACTATTCCCTGTTACATTCCTGATAGCAGCTTGAACGCAGCAGCCCACCTTTACATGGCAACACAAAGATGTGTCTTGGCTACTTTAGAGCATTCGTACTTTATAGTCTGGCTGTATTATTCATAATATTTTCCAATAGCTCAGAGCTCCTATAAGGGTTCCAGCCAGACCATCCAGTTATTAGAACTAAATTTCACAGCAATCTGGAGCCTGCAGTTCAAAGCTGTCAGTTTTTAAGTCCATTTGGAAAGGCCTTTGACATTTTAAACCTTATGCAGCCATTTCCCATCAATGGAGAGGAAGCAGGTTTGGAAGTAGAAATCAATTAAATGATTAGAGGGTATCCCTAGAGACTGAAGAGAAACCTGATAATTTCATATGTAGGATGCAATTCAGTGAAACAGTTTTCTAATACTGATAGCTACCGTCTGTTTAGGATTTGGGTTGTGGTTTTTTTTGGTTTTTTTGTCCTAAAGTCTTGTTTGCCACAGCAATATTTAAAACAGTGTCATAAAGCTTGTCAGTACATGCTAGCTTTACTTTAGAACTCTTATCTATGCTGCAAATCAAACTGGAAGTAAAAGCATAAACAACAGTTGCATATAAATGCAGATCAAGAGGTTTTGATGTAGGGATTTAAAGGCAGGCACCAAAATGGCATAACTAACTAAATTAAACACCAAGTTTCGAAAGGGCTAAGCACCTGTGGCTCCTGGCTCTATTGATCCAAACTGAGAATGCCTAGTGGTTCATCACAAAATSTGTTCTCCTTCTGTTAGTGCTTAATAAAGGTTCGGGGGTCTGACTGTGGAATTTTTATTTTTAGAAYATTAGGGAGAGATGCTAACACAATCTCCTGGTATTTCAAAATATTTTGCTATTTCTATTGCAATACTTTTTTTTTTTTTTTTTTAAATATATTCCTCTAGCTACCACTACTAATGAATGTAATTGATTTGATGCCCTCATGTCATGGTTTAACCCCAGCTGGCAACTAAGCATCACACAGCTGCTTGCTCATTCCTCCCTGGTGGGATGGGGGAGAGAATCAGAAGAGTAAAAGTGAGAAAAACCATGGGTTGAGATAAAGACAGTTTAATAGGTAAAGCAAAAGCCGCGCACGCAAGCAAAGCAAAACAAGGAATTCCTTCACTACTTCCCATCGGCAGGCAGGTGTTCAGCCATCTCCAGGAAAGCAGGGCTCCATCACGCGTAACGGTTACTTGGGAAGACAAACGCCATCACTCCGAACGTCCCCCCCTTCCTTCTTCTTCCTCCAGCTCTATATGCTGAGCATGACGTCATATGGTATGGAATATCCCTTTGGTCAGTTGGGGTCAGCTGTCCCAGCTGTGTCCCCTCCCAACTTCTTGTGCACCCCCAGCCTCCTCGCTGGTGGGGTGGTGTGAGAAGCAGAAAAGGCATTGAGGCTGTGTAARCACTGCTCAGCAATAATGAAAATGTCCCTGTGTTATCAACACTGTTTTCAGCACAAATCCAAAACGTAGCCCCATACGAGCTACTATGAAGAAAATTAACTCTATCCCAGCTAAAACCAGCACGTTCTTCACCCCTTATTCCATACCATTTACATCATGCTCAGGTACCACACTATTCGATACAACCTCATTAACCACCACACCCCTTCCCATCCTTGATATAATACACAGATATCATTCGCTTAGTCTATGGACCACCCCTGTAGAATGTCCATAAAATGCCCATAAAATGCCCACAAATGTCCATAAAATGTCTATTGAGTTCATTTAGTCCATGACTTTGGGCTCCATCTGTTATGGTGGTCACTCAGGACAGGAGAGGTGGTGTGTTGCGTGGTTATTGGGCACCAAAGCCAGCTCAGGTTGGGTCACTGCTGCACTTGCATTGCTTCTTGTAAGACTTGTCCTCCACTGGTTCGGGTGGTTCCTGCTATGGTAATTCCCATAACATGCAACTCAAATCATGGGTTATAACAATTTAAAGGTATATCCATTACAATCTCCGCCCCTGGTCCCTTTGGACCAGACCATAGGGTTTAACATTGCAATGAACTCTTCCCCTTGCCCCTGCTCTGGCTTGGATTTATCCACAGACTGCAGTCCCTTAGGGGTGTACCTGCTCAAAGTGGAACCTTATCTATGAGCCACAGTCTCTCCAGGGGTGTACCTGCTGCGGCATAGACTTACCCACAGCCACAGTTGCTTTGAGGTGCACCTGTTCCAGCGTGGCCTTCTCCATGGGCCACAATGCCTTCAGAGATATACCTGCTCCAGCGTGGCCTTACCCACAGCCACAGTCCCTTCAGAAGTAAACCTGCTCCAACATGGCCTTACCCATGGCTACAGTCCCTCCAGGGGTGTACCTGCTCTGTCGTGGGYTTATTCATGACCACACACTTTGAGGTGCTCCAGCATGACCTCATGCACAGCCACTGATGCTTCAAGGTGGACCTTCTGCAGCATGGACTTATCCATAGCCACAGATGATTTGAGGTGTACCTTCTCCAGTGTGGACTTCTCCATGGGCCACAATCCCTTCAGAGGTATATCTGCTGTGGCACAGACATAACCACGGCCACAGATGCTTCGAGATGTACCTGCTCTGGCATGGGCTTCTCCATGGCCACAGATGCTTCAGGGTGTCCTGACCCCGCGTGGACTCATCCACAGGTCACAGTCCCTTCGACCTGAGTTCACACTGGATTTCCAGCCTGTCCAGTACAGCAGCACAGAAACAGCAGCATGCCCTGGCCATCTCTCAGCCCAGGCGCATGGCCATTACTGTTATCAAAATGTTCCCAAGCACAGCACAGTAAGATGATAAGCAGTACAGCACCACAGCAAGCAGCAAAAACACAAAGTAGCCACTAACGAGCACTAGACTCTAATATACAGTAAGGCAAGCAAGCCCCATGGCAAGAACAGGAGCCTGCCAATTAATAGCTAAACAGCAATAACAGCTATAAATTCGATCTAGCACATTCCAATCAAACCTGTCGTTATCTCAAACCCTTTGAACCCCACGTTAGGTGCCAAAAAGGACTGTTGTGGTTTAACCCCAGCCAGCAACTAAGCACCACACAGCTGCTCGCTCACTCCCCCGCAGTGGGATGGGGGAGAGAATCAGAAGAGTAAAAGTGAGAAAACTCGTCGGTTGAGATAAAGACAGTTTGATAGGTAAAGCAAAAGCTGCGCACGCAAGCAAAGCAAAACAAGGAATTCATTCACTCCTTCCCATCGGCAGGCAGGTGTTCAGCCATCTCCAGGAAAGCAGGGCTCCATCACGTGTAATGGTTACTTGGGAAGACCAACACCATCACTCCAAACGTCCCCCCCTTCCTTCTTCTTCCYCCAGCTYYATATGCTGAGCATGACGTCATATGGTATGGAATATCCCTTTGGTCGGTTGGGGTCAGCTGTCCCAGCTGTGTCCCCTCCCAACTTGTGCACCCCCAGCCTCCTCGCTGGTGGGGTGGGGTGAGAAGCAGAAAAGGCCTTGACTGTGTAAGCCCTGCTCAGCGATAACAAAAAACATCACTGTGTTACCAACACTGTTTTCAGCACAAATCCAAAACATAGCCCCATATGAGCTACTATGAAGAAAATTAACTGCACCCCAGCCAAAACCAGCACACCTCACTTTACCAACCCTGTCACTCCCCCTGAGATTTTTCCTTCATTTGTCTAATGGGAATGTTCCATTATGAGGTGGTTAAAGGTAATTCATGACATCAATCCTGCCTTGCAAACCTCACTGAAATCCATACGTTCCTGCTTTTGCAGAACAATTTGCTGGACCTAGAAGACCGTGTTCTCACTATATATTAGGAGGCATGTCTGTGAGTGTGAGTGGGAAATGGGAGGCCTGTTTGAGTGATGGAGGATGCACTCTTCTTGAAAGTACCTGCCATTGATTACAATTATAAAGGAAAATAGTTTGGGGTTTGAACTTTTGGGCAATATAATATAACCTGATAGTACCACTATCTCAATTGCAAACTGCTGGTGGCAAAAACAGACTATTATCCACACTTATATAAATGCTATCATAATGGATGATCTGAGGCCTTTTAATAATACAAAAGATAATAAGACGAGGAAATTTAATGTTCTGGGGAAATACAAGTATCTCAACATTAATATTTTTGTCATAAATCAGAATTAAAAAAACTGAAATACAAAAAAATCCACATGAAATGTAATTTCCCAAAAAGATTTCTTTAGAATGAAACATTTGTTTACTCACTTTTTGTTTGAGTTTTGTTTGTTATTAAATATGAAATGCAGGGTTTCATGTTGCTTGCCTTCACTTACTGGAGTCTGAACCATTCAGGTAACTGGCACTCATTCTTTCCAATGGCATGTACTCCTCCAACAGACTACATCTCCATAATGCACCAAATGATGTGTTATTGCTGAAAAATTGCATCACTCAAAGCCTCAGTTCATTATGAATGGCATAGCTCATCCACCCATAAGAGAGTATGGGATAATTAGAATTATACTTTCCAGTATGCTGTGAAGCACAAAAAGGAAACTTGTTTTAGGAAAAAATAACCCAAATCAGCAGGAGAAGTGTAAAGTATAACCCTCAACTGCCTGGCACTCCGTGTTCCAGTGATCTCTATGATTCATCAAATCTTCTGCTCAACTCTTTTGATTCTGTAACATATTTCTTACGGCAGTTCATCAAAGAGATGTGGCAAATTCGTACAWGTTTTCATAGCAAATGTTTTTTGTGTTCAAACATAAATTAAAAAAAACCAAAACACAGGACTTGAAATTCTTAAATTGTTCTGGTAACTGATTATTTCATTATATTTATTTGTATAGCAACTTGCATAGTTGCATTTAAATGAGGCTTCCTAAGTGGTACCACAATATAAACAATCTGGACATATCAACAAACTAAGAAGGTGAAATCATTTCAAGGTTGGGAGAGGGATTAAAAAAAGACTTTCCCTGTAAATCTCTCCAGTTTACTGCTAAGTCTAAGTAAATTACCCACAGGTATGGGGCAGAACTGCTATACATTCCAGGACTTTTGATTCTCAGGTTTGCACCTGAATAACAACGCAAGCCTTCCTCCCATCCTTGGCATTGACTGTTTCTCCTGTAATTGCTTTCTCTGTTATGAGTCTTTTTTTCCCCTTTCCCTATAAAAGAAATTACAGCTTGTCTCTGTAGAAGATAAAACCTGAGTAACTGCTGTACCATAGAAATGCAGCAGGTTTGTGCAATAATATGAAGAAGGGAAGATATGCGACTTGTGGGCAATTAAATACATTCGACACAGCGGCCCATCGGAGAGCCACTTATTTTTAACTCCTTTTAGTTATTTCTCTTTAAAAAGGGCTTTAGCCCTCCAGCTTCTCTCTGAAGAAACTTTGAGACTAGCCATGACAGGACTCACGTTGTTAAGCCTGCTGGGTAGCGCCAGTACAAAACGTGATGACAGAGTCACCCACAGAGAGAGCTGTCTTATTTATCCCCATGCTGGCAAACTGATGCACTCCTAGCTGTAGTAGTTTTCCCTGTAATCATTTGTATTATTATTTATAACAAATTACATGTCAAGGACACAATGGCAGATTGGTGCATCCCATTAATTTTTGTATGAGGGGTGGGGGGAATAAAAGGCTATGAACTGTTACTAGACACACGTTGACAATTTATTTTACCTGTGAACTGAGAAGTCCTTTGCATTTAAACTTTTATGAGGCAGATAGAGAAGGAAAGAGACAGACTCAGACAGACTTGAGAGATGGAGAGGAAAAAAAGGGAAATGGGAGACTGAGGCTTGGAGAAGTGTCAGATACGGATATGAATCGAAATGGTGCCTTTAATTCCACTGCATTTACTAAGACAAAGTTGTTTTCTGGAAAAACACTTGTTAAATGCGTATGTTTCAAGAGATTAGTTGATGAACATTTAGGGTCAGGGAAGATAGTATCTACTGATGAACACTAGTAAATGATGTGCATTTTTTAAGAGACTGGGGTAACATTCTCTATGTTTAACAAGCAGTTGCTGTAGGTTGTTAGTATCAAGCTTTATGCAAAAGTTATTCTGTGAGAGATTCATAGCAGGAATACATCCTAAACAAGGAGAAGTGGAGGCAGAGGCAGTACTGAACAAGGTTTATCACAATGAGTTTAGTAAGCAACTGAGTGCAAGAGAAGAACAATGTGAAAACATTTGTGAAAGAAGTAGGGGTAGGGAGAATGAAAGCTTGGACTCTGTGGCCTGTGTAATGTAAGAGGTCACACAAGATGATTGTAATTGTCCTTTTTGGCCTTAAAAATCCATGAATCTATGAATGAATGAATGAATCTGTGATTCTGGGACAAAAGCTGGAACAAGGTTCAAAGATTGCAGGTCCAAAGCCAAACTCATCAGTGAAGACTTATGAAAAGACATGATTGATGACTAACCTTGTCCTTAGATTGTACATGAGGCTACTGCTTTTTAAAAGTGACACTTGTCACTTTTCTGTCTTACCAGAAGGAGAAGAAAAAAAAATATATATAATCTTTGTCAACATCAATTTTTCCTTCAGGTTTATTGCAATCATAAACTGTACTGCACAATGAAAAAATACAGTGTCACCTTGGGTCCATCAAACTTGACACTAAAAGGTTAAATGAATTTCTTAGCTTAGCTTGATCCAAAGAGGAAGAGTACCCACACGATACATGCTGCACAGATTAATACTTTTTTTTTTCCTTTTCTTTTTCTTGCAATTGCAGACAAAGTTTACAGACAAACAATGGTCATTGCATTCAGCTCAGCAGCACAAAGGTGATTGTATCAGTAAGTTGCAAAGGTTTGAAAGTTCTTTCAGTGGATGATTTGCAGTGCTAAGCATTATGGCTCCAAAGAGATTCATAGATTGAAAGTTGGTACATATGAGGTGGCAAGCCAGTCAGCTATATTATCCGTGCCAAATTGGGTAGAGTTGTCCTCACTGAGCCTTTTTTTAACCTGCTAGACTAAGCATTTCCTTTTTCCTCTTCATTTTCAAACCCAGTCTTATTACATCTCTTTCTCTTTTTCTCCTTTATCACTCCCTTGGCTGTGCTGCTACACTCTTCAACTTGACTGTTCTTTTAAAAATCTGCAACTGCATAGATTGAAGATAAGAACATTGAGAGAAGGATGGGCTGTTTATGTCTATATGGGAACTGGTGAGAAACTTTACAAGTTTCCATTTGTTTTTTTAAAGTAAAAAATAAATAATTCTTGAATGCTTCTGGCATCAAGATGTGGAATACCTTGCATCCTGCAGTCCCTGTTACCTTCTGGAGGGAAACCAGTCAAACTCATCCTGGCTCAGAGAAAGTATATACTGAAAAAAGATTCTGCTGGAGGGAAAGACATCAGTTTATAACTAGTATAACAAAATGATGACTTTATATCACTGGTTAAATAGGCTGAGAGTTCAGTTGCTTGGTTACAATATTTTAGACAGGAGAGAGGCAAAACTCTGGTACTAGAACCTTGTAAGTATGTAGCTGCTAGGTTTGGATTCATTTAACCTTGTATTGCATGGAAAACAAAATGAAAAAAAAAAAAAAAAAAGTAACTGCAATTAGGGGGTTGGTTCCCATGACATTTGTGAGCTCCATTCTGAGCTTTGCACTAGGATCTATATGCACCTCTGAAAAGGTCAGGCATGCCATGAAAATTAAACACTTAAAGTGCATATGTCCCTCCGTACCTACAAATGACTGCTTATGAATCTAAAACGTGGATGGAACAAAAGTTTTGCAGCATTTGCATGTTCACTTACAGTAAGTCTACATGTGAATGAGCAGCAGTCAAATGCAAAAAATTACCTCTACTTCTTCCTTTGTATATGATTAATATAAGACTTGAAAATTAAGCACTGGAAACATAACAAAGAAGTTCCCTGCCTTGACCAGACCCTGGATCCCTAACAGAAAACAATTTGTGCAATAATGACTCTTCTACTTTGTTCTAGAATAAAAACACTGCTCATTATCCAGTGCTGCAGGCAAAGTGAGTAGGAATCTATACCAGGCAAACTCTAAATAAGGAATCCAGAGGCTGGGAGATGTGGAAAAAGCATAAAATGAAGCTTCATGACAAAATTAGCCAGTTGTTAATGCTTATTTCAGACTTTGTACTGCAGAACTAAACAAAACAGGAAAAACAAAAAAGAGCCAGTGAGATGCCAGTGCTTCCAGTTATTTCCATACATAACAGTTTTTTAATCTGAGTTTGCATTTTTGCCATTAAAAGACTGAATTGTGTCTCCTTTTTACTTTAAATGCTATGGATATAAAAATCAGTAACACCCTTCTACCCTGCCTAGTGTGGAAAATGTTTGACACTTGGGAAAAACTCGGAACAGCTTCATCCAGATATTCTTCTTCTAGATGTCCGAGATCTCACCAACTGCTTTACTTTAGTTGTCCTTCTACTCCTGGGCCTTTAGTGATGGTCAGAGGCGAGTACTTGCTGAAAGAAAATAGTTTGTATAGATTCTGCTTAATAGGAATAATTCCAACTGCTATGTAAGAATTTGTAACCTTTCCTAACTGCCTAGTTTTTATTAAGTAGTTGACTTTTGCAAACACCTTCCCTTACTTAACACTTAAAAACAACTCCTGGAATTCACTTTCTGGGAACCCTCTCCAAAGTCTGTGAAAGATGTGAAGTCTGAAGAACTAAAAGCCCAGGGTCTGATCTACAACAGGTACTGTTTAGCAAAGACAACACTTCAAAAGCATGTCTCATAACTGACTGGATTGGTGTTGTGGGTTAACCCCAGTAGCAGAGGATGGTTGGTAAAAATACCCAGAGAGTGAACACACATAATATTGTGCATTTATGTTTGCGTGTGTGTGTGTGTGTATGTGTGTGTGTGTGGATATATTGTAAAATTCTGGTAGCAACTGAAGTATTATTTCACCCTGACTATTTGCAATGTTGATTCTTGCAATGTTGACTTTCTGTACTAATATAAGTAACATGCAAAACTTAAGCTACAAAGGTTTATTTAGCAAGACAGAAAGCGAGAGTGAAAGTGAATAAGGAGCTTCATGATTTTGACATGTAATTCTTCAGATATGATCAAAGAAGTCCATTTACTGGAAGCTCTACTAAGTGTCAGGCAAAACAATTTAAAGAATTGGAGCTGTCAGCAGGATGACACTTTCATTTTGAGGGAACTTTCAAGGTTTTAAAACTTGTTCTTTTTCCACATTGTGTTGAAACATCTATTTTCCTAATGAACAATTTGTGTTTTGGATTCATGTCCAAAGGAACTCAGGGACCCATCCCTCCCTTTCAAAGAAAGAAAAAAAAAAAAAAAAAAAAAAAAAAAAAAAGATTAAACGAAAAATAAAACTTATCCTGAAGAAAACTTTATTGAAACCAATGCACTTGTATATAATACTTCTGTTTTGACAAAACAGCATAATAGGATACAATTTAACTTAATAAAACATGTTCTGACCAGCAACCTTTAACAACTCTGCTCTTAAGAATGCTAAAAAAATCTTCATTTGTTTTAGGAACAACATTACAGGGAACAATTAGACCACCGTCTGAGAGGAGAAGTCATACAGCTGAAGTGAATGMGATGTTTTAACTTTGCAGGTTAGTTGGCATCCCTAGGGGAGACTGTGTTCTGCAAATACAGAGACACAATTCTTGTCACAAGTGTGTGCTGAAGCTTGTAATGGGTTTCTTCTGAACCTTTCACACTTCTGCTTTCCAYAGAAGGTTCATTTACCTTTTCGAAGCAGAACAGAGCTGGTTTTAGATTGTCTTGATTCCAACAGACACCGAGGTCCCTTGAGTCTAAATTGGGATGCCTTCGTCTAAGCAAATTTTTATCTGACTGTTTGGCAGTGGAAGGAAGAAAATGGCACCAACTCTAAAAAGCTTCATGCCCTGTGTTTTGTAGTTCATTAATTATTCCTTTCAGCAGTTTCTGTACTACTTGTCTTTCTCATGTCCAGTTCCCTAATTAAAATTGCGAATGCCCTAACTGGTTAACTGAAATCCAGGCACTTTCTCAGTTTGTCAGTTTGAGGAGTAATTTCTCATGCCTGATTAATTAACAATTGGGTATAATGTTGCTATATAATTATTTTATTCACACAACAAGTACACAATGTTTACCATGACCACTCCAACGAGCTCTGTGTTTAGGAAACTGTCTCTCTATAATTGTCACCCTTGGAGAATACCCATATCCGTCACTGGCTTACTTCCCCAGTATCTGTAGCTTACAGCTAKCATCCTGGACTGGTTGCAATATCTCACTTCAGTTTGGTTTTTCCCCTGCTTCTACATCTGATGCCCACATTTTCAAATCACATTCAGCATTGCCTCATTTAACCAAACACTGAGTCCCAAGACAGTGTGGCATGCCTGGTTYACACTTGCATGTATATGGAAGAACACCCATTAACATAGCTATTCTAATTAGTTTACTACAATCTTTCTCCCCTCAGCTGATACATATGGAAAGCATTTGTGATCAAATGGATACTTGTAAGGGCTGTTGACAGGATGAAAAAGTCTAGAATACTGCAGTACACTGCACTTAGGAGATATTTTAAATACCACGCATTAAGGCTTTAAGGCACACGTGTCTCATGACTGTTTCAAGCCAGACATTACGCCAGGAGCATGTCACTGGGTGACAGTATGGCCTTCCTGGGAAAGAGGGCTATGGAGCAGTCTATGACCCTGGGAGCTGTAAAGAAAACAGCAACAAGGGCTTGCAAGGGTGAGGGTGAATTTACGTAAACATTTTGGGAATGAGCTCTGTGTCCTGTTCAGCCCTGCCTGAAGTTACAGAGTTAAATTCATTTTCCATTTCTAAAGCATACCTAATGCTTGCTTTCTGCTACAGATTGATGGCCTGAGGCACCCACCAGCTTCACTGTCCCTGCCCAGCCTCCCATGGGGCTCCCCCCACCCTTCCCACTGCCCAGGACCCCATTTCGGGGGCCATCAGTCCCTGCCTCAGGGATGCTGTAGGATGTCGGTCTCCAGCTCCCCACAGCCCTGCCCAGCCCACCCACGGGCCAATGTCCTGGCCCAGCCTCGGCCTGTCCCCGTCCCCAGAGAGGTGCCTGACGCCTGGGGCTGGGGGTCCCCCAGCTGCCCCCCGGCTGCCCTTCTTCTGGCCAGGACGGTGGGACAGGTGCTGGCTGCCAGGCCCTGCCCTGCCGCTCCGGGGGAGCCCCTGCAGCCCCCAGGGAGCCCCCAGCCCCTGCGGCACCATAACAGGCAGGCAGCGTGGGTTGCTGCATTTTAAAGGCTGTGGGGGATACAAGATCAAATCGTACTTGATTTACTGAACTGCCCTTCCATAATAAATGAGCTTCTAGGAACATGAGTTAGACCAAAATCAGATTTGCTGGTGAAGCGACAGAGTGGCGATCTCGTCTTCAGACTTACAGCCGGGGTCAGGACGGGCCCAGGAGCCCTGTGGGACCAGGGGCTGCTGGGCCACAGGCGCCCCGGCAGGAGGCACAGGGACCCCCCCAAAACCTGCCGGGGCGTTCACCCGCGTTGTGAGCGGCCTGAATTAAAGTCTTCCTCCTCTCTGGTGCAGAGGAGGAGAAACGGGAACCTGTGAGGCTGCATGCTAACCACCGGGCTATGAGATACTTCAGCATGGGTYTTTTGTATTTGTTCTGTTGAAACGGTTCCACTTCGTATGAATAATTAAATACTCATTTGTTGGGGAGAGGAGAAGTGATTCTGTACCTTAGCAGTTAATTATATGAGGCAGTGAGTAAAATGTTGTGGTTTCTATTTGCAAATAGTTACTGAAATAAGGTCTCCGATACTGGTTTATGTACGTTGAGGTACTCGTTATAGTCCCTGAAGTTTTGAAATAGCTAGTGGTGGTGTGATATTTTTTTTTTTTTTTTAATTCCCAAATGTTGGTATTTAGAGAAAAAATAAAAAATATCTATAGAAATTTTGGGTGTTGGTAAAGAGAAGGTGGAGGATTATTTTTATTATTTAATTTTGACAATAAAAATAGCAAATAAAGAAGAAATTGAATACAAATAAAAAACAAGTTAGGGGATTTCTTTCTTTTTTTTTTCCAAAAAAAAATTCTTTACAGTTTAACAGAGGTGAGCTTATCAATTATATGGGTGAGTAGATAGTCTATGAATATTTTTATAACTTTTTTTCTGTGGAAATTTCAGAAATGAAAACCAAAATCAAATTTACAACAACTCACTCCACAAAAAACCAAACCAACCCAAAACAACAACAATAAGCAAACAACAAAAACTTCTGTTTGAAAACCATTGCACAAGCACATAAAATTTAAAACTTAAATATATTCATATATTCATAGAGACTTTTATAGTTTTATATTTTGCATTTATTCACTGCCTTGAATCCTCTGAAGTAACTTGAGTAAATATAGGTCTCAACTCAGCCAAGTTGTAAAGCTCACACTTAAATCTATTCTTTGCAAGAGAGCAGTTATATCTGTATGTAACTTTGAGCACTTTCCTAATCAGCTGGAGTTAAAAGGATTAAAATACACAAATTGATTTCAACACTTTCTTAACTGAATGTAGAGAAACAGGATGAAACGTTCTGTTGTTACCAGGATCTGACCTTTCCTGGATTTTGATGCAAACTGAATTAGCAATCTTGATGGCATTCTTCACGAGCTGATCTTGTTTCAATTCCTCCTGTTTCACATTGTCTCTGTGATTCTCAGATTGCCACAGTTTATTGCGACAGATTAGACCAATGTAAAATCTGATGTGCATCTTATTGGCAGGAGCAGTGTGCAAGAGTTGCTATCCATAAACTTCAGTAGAGTTGCCAACCCTCAATGCTTTAGATATAGGCAGCCCGATAGAGAACTTTACTCCAAAAGTGTGCAGTATTTCACTATTATAACTCCATCATGGTCAATTAGCCAGACATGTTCCTGGCTTTTATCTTCAAAAATGATGCTTCTTGATTATTTATGTTTCCAAAAGCTATTATTGAGTAATTCAGTGTAGTGAAGGACTTCAATATGCTCTACCATTGTGACTGTAAATCCAGGTGTTAATACTCCCAGGTGGCTCATCATCTCACTGCGGATACCTAATAAAGTTGCCATTAGCTGGCAGYATACACTGAAGAAAGCTATACAGCCAGCTGATCTTCTCATTAAAGAAAGGGCTACTGGAGAATGCCAGGAGATTATCTGAGTTGTCCGAGTTTTTAAAGAGAGGAAGGGAAAGAACTAGAGAATGGTTAGGAAAAATACTGGAAGCAGTAACCAACAACAGATGGAGGACAAAGAACCAAGGGCTTGTAGAATAAGAGCAGACCACAGCTAAAGTAGTCAGGCTGGGTTAGTAGTCAGATATTGGTCCTCCAGTCTTGCTTCTGAGAATAACTTTAAAAATCATCTGATTCTGATAAACTCAACGTAATTTGACTTATCTCGTCTCCTGAAAAGATATAGTCCTGAAAGACTCACCATCTTTGACTAGGAGAGGAAATTTGGGGAAAGTGGATAAAATACTACTAAGGAAATTGTTGATGACTTTTTTGCTTGCTACTTAAAAAAATATATTAGATTTAATATCGTTACTGTGATAACATCTTAGGATGTAATAATCTTGTTCATATCAGGAGTGGGATAGATCTGCTCCAGCTGAGGAAAAAATGCTAACAAAAGTTTCTGGCCACAGGATTATGCTCATATTCAGAGACTGGAGAGGAACCTAAAATTTTATTTTTTTCTGTTCCTTTTCTGATAGCAGGCAGCAGATAAATTGTCTCATTCTTGTGTTGTCCTGGCTTTCAAGGACAGTGATCTCCAGGGAAACTGGAGATGCTTCCAAGTTCCTGAGTTGGAATGTCTGTTCTGGCTGTGCCACCAGAAAGAGTTCTGGATATTTCTGCCAAAACATTCTAGTTTCCCAGCAAAGACAACTTGGTCATGCAACCCAGGTGATAACGGGGTACACTCTGACCAGGTGAAAGTCTGGTTGAGTACTGAATCACAAGCCAAAAGCTATCAGTGAATATGTGTCATATAGAGAATGACATCCTAATCTGGCCTGACTTTATTCCTTTACTTCAAGTGCTCAAGAGCTGTGTGAGCCATGAGATTGTCAGCATAAGCACAGCATAATAACATTTCTGGKTTTTTTTCCCCCTCTTTGCTTTTTCAGAAGTCTTTTTCATTAAATGAACAGGTATACTATGTCAAGCCCTCAGAAGTGATAAAATGCCAGAATTACAGTTACTATGCCATCTGAGTTTGCTATCGATTGCTACCATATGCATGGAGATACACTCCTGAACACACTTCTTTAATTGAAAGCTCTTGCTTTCAGCGTGGCTCATTTACTGCAAAAAGGGATGGTGTTTTGGAGGCCGACTAGGTCTTGACAGGGCGGGTGTTCATGTGGATAAACACATCCCCTCAAAAAAAAACCCAGAAAACTTCTGCAGCTTCTAGAGTCAGGGCATGTGAAATCTGGTTCAGTGAAATGCCTTGTTTGTGTGGTTGGTGTAAGGATCAATAACAGTAAAGGGACAATTGCAGAGCTCATGCATCCAAAATTTTTCTCTCCCTCTCATTGCAAAAGAAGCACAAAGCAAGCAGGCAGATAACCCTCAGTGACCAAATGCAGTGATCTGAAATATTAGCAACACAAATGTTAATATGCTTCTACCTGCCTGTAGCTGTTGACAGAGTAGTTAACAAGAACAACAGAAATAACTGGAGTTGTTGGAGTATTCTTCTTTAAAACATTTGAAGTAAAGACTGAAATAAAAATGTAAAGGAGTGAGCATCTGAGGCAAACTTTTTCTTGTATTAAAAACTCCTGGCCTCCAAACCTGCTCRTTCCAGATGCACAGCTGGTAGCCATTGCAACAACTGTAATTCTGTAATATCCTCCCATGTAGTCTGTTGCAGCTTGTCTGTTTTGCATCCCCTGTTGTGTCTTAGCCTCTTTTTACTGTTTCACTGTTTATCCTAAGGAAAAGTAAACAGAGAAAATACATTATTTTCTGGATATTTATGCAGGTTACAGTAACAGATCTGCAGTGTAGACATAGTCAGTTGGGACTGTAAGATTGCCTAATACAGTATCTGAGGACTAACTTTTATGGTGTAATAAATTTTGATTTTGTTATTGAATCCTCTATAAAAGATTAACATTCATTTATAAATATTGATTCAAAGACCATTGCTCTAATATTATATACATATAAATATAGAGTTGGTGCTTTGAGAGCAGGACAGACCTCATATAAGAAGCACAGATTGCAAAGGTCTTGTTTATACCTCTGTGCTCAGTCATGGAATCTTCACAAGGAATAAATTGTGGCTTCCTTGGCAAAACCATTGATGTCATACTCCAGCCACTATCAATAAAGTCTAAGAAAAAACCCAAACATTATATTATAAAAGAATCCTTAAACATGAAATCTGATGCATTCTGCATTTTTCCAAAAGTTCTTGTAGGTCATTTGGGGTTTAAAAATGACAAACTTTTGCTTTGAATCATTTTGATATATGCACACATTAGAACTGATCAGAAAATAAAATCTCTGACCCAATGTTTTTATGTTCCGGTACTTTGACACTTACTTTCACTCCAAATTGGGACAGAGTTGAAATGACTGAAAATTTACACAGAGGAGAAAGTGGTTTGGTTTTTTTGTCTTTTTTTTTTTTAATCAATTCAGAGGGGCACCCCCGAAAAAAGAAGAGTTTCTATATTTGCATAAGAAGCAAATCCAGCAACTAAAACAGTTTTGATATTTCAGCCTGTCCAACTCTGATGTGCCAAATTGCAATTTATTTTGAAATAACTGTCCATTTTACATGCCATTTGAAGTTAAATTAACACTTTGAAATGCAATATTTTAATGTGGCTCTCAACATGCGGTGCTTGTTTGGTTTGAAATGCATTTGGGAAAAGCAAAAGAAAAATTGTCAAAATCAAGACAGTGTTGACTAAAACACATTTTCTACTTGGAAATTATTTTTTTCCAAAGGAGAGTGTTCCAGTTGACCATTTGTATGCTTCTGGGGCCTGTTTTTTGGTTGTATTTTCATGCCAACACACCTATGAAGGGGAGATGTGGATTTCTATGTAATCCAGGATGAACTTCAGGAGGAAAAGTAACACTCCCTGCACTTCTCACAGCTCTTACCTGGGGATTTTGGAAAGGTAGGGAAAGTCCTCTTTGAGCTGACAGATCACCCTACAGAGCTGACAGATCAGTCATGCTCATCATCCTCCCACCTCCCAATTACAGAATACAAGTTGGAAGCAGCGATTGGTTTGAACTGGGGGACACTAGGTGAGATTGATACAGGAGAAAATATCAAAGAATGATGTAATTGGTTTAAGTTAAAGATAGCTGTGTGTAGCAAAGAGGGAAAGAGGCAGTGACTGGCTCAGGAGCTCACAATTTGTGGTTTTGAATGGAAAGTGGATACAGTAAAAACTTTAACCCATTTCACATACAGGGTCTTCACAGAGCACAGGCTGTATCTTATTACCTACCTCTTTGGCAAACTTCAGAATTTGCTAAGAATTCTTTAAAAGTGTCCAAGACTGGATATGTGACAAATAGACTATACTAAACATCAATTTTAACTGTGATCTCTCTCATTTGTAAACAACTTCACCCTCACAGGTCACATGGATTTGGAGAACTACTACTTTGAGCAAAGGAACTTTGTAAGTAGGATACAAACAAGGCTGGGCCAACAAGAGCTGCATAAGGTTTGACATGAGATAAATGTAAAATCCTGCTGCTAGGACAGAAGCAGCAGCAGTATAGGCTGGGGTCTGCCTCAATTAGGTGTATCTCTGCTGGAAGGACCTTAGGATTCTGAGGGACACCAAACTTAAGTCAGCAGAGTGCTCTTGCAGCTACGAAAGCAAACTGTTTCCTGAGCTCCATGAGCAAGAGCATAGCCAGCAGATGGAGGAATGTGATTATTCCACGCTGGTCAGCACTTGTTTGGATACACCTGGAACACTGTGTTCAGATTTAGTTTGCTYCCCGCCCTAATTTTTGCTCTGAAAAAATAGAGTCCAGAGTAGGACCACCAACTAAGATGGTTAAAGGATTGCAGAACCTGATTTATGAAGGGAGGTGAAAAACCTTTTTGCAGCGAGAACAATTAAATGCTGGAATAGGCTTCACAGAGAAGTGGTGGAATCCACCTCGTTGGAAATTCAGTTTGACAGGACCCTTGTTCAAAGGCCCTTCCTTTAAGAGAAGGTTGGACCAGATCTCCAGAGATCCAGCCTGGATTTTTCAATGATTCTATTCTATAATTCTAAATGTAATTATTTATTGGTTAATAGGTGCAACAGATACAAAGGTTGAATAAGCAAGGCATTAATAGCGAAGAAAAAAGAAATTTGGTGAGCCTGTGCTCAGTCAGTTGGGGAAAGATCAGCTTCCATTGCTTTTATGAGTACCTCAACAATGCTAGCTTGCCACCTCTTGATTTTTTGAAGTTTTACTTAGAGTTTTTTAACTTTCTGTGTTAACATATTTCCCCTTGAATCCTTACATAACTTTTTCTGCCTTAACAATTACTCTCTGACTGTTTTAACCTTTCTTATTTTTTGTCGCTTTTGCTCGCTCACTGTCTCACACTTTAACACAAAATTTCTGTGTAAAAGTGAACTAACAACACACTTGTACCTCAAGCTAGGACTTGGATATCAGACACCTGAACCCTTGAGCTGAGGTTTACCCACTTGATTTATATTGGTCTTGCTTTGGAGTTTAAATACACAGGTATTTACGTACATATGAATGCAAGTTTCTAAGCTTTTAATGTCTAATTTTTGAGATATATGTTAATGGAAAACTACGTTTCTGTAAGTTAGTAACAACACTGGAAAGAAACATGTTGCTCTGTATATGTATATGGTTCAGTGTGAGTTGAAAAGTATAGATATACTATTCTGGCATTCCTGAGGGAATTTCTTAGAAGCTTTTTTACCAGCTGCCCTTGGTATGTCACTTCTTATTTCACAAGATCATTTTAGTTGCAGTAGCAGGTTCAGGAACATCAACATGGCTATTCAGAAAACAGTGAAAAATGGTTTCTGGCAGAAAGAGCATATCATTATAGATTCTTATACAAAGCACAATGGAGTCAGTGGAAAGACTTAAGTGTTTCAAGTCTCTTGGCTAAGCCAGCAAGAGTCATATAAAAGAGGGAAGGGTGAATGATGGAAGGCATTCACAAAATGATTCTGTTTGGTAGAATAAGAAATGATATGACTACCTGCTCACACAAAGACGTCACAAAACAGAGTAACTCTCCTGGTCTCTCTTACAGTACCAAGGACTCATAGAAGGATAAAAGCCAGCAGAATATGCTTTTGCTTATTTAACTGGGCTGATGTCAGTCACAGCAGATCTACTCAAGTCAATAGGACTGTGTCGATATATATTACCTCTGGACATAATTCTGAAAAATGGACACTTTCCCCTGAATAGTAGGCATGATTACCTACGCAGTGCATTAGCAGGCTCAGTACCCAGAGAATTCACATTGGAGTGATCTGATACCGGTAAGAAAAATTCATCTTAGTCTTCATGTCCTGGACAAACRTATAGGTATAGTAAGTTTTCTTGTAATTATTACTAGGTACCAGCTTTTTAGCAAGTTTTATGTCAATTTGATTAGAGTGCTACTTCCTGACAGCTACCATGGTTTATGTTGCTTAAACATTTTCACTATTTAATCTAGGAAAAGAAGCTAATTAGTTCTAAGTATGAAAATGTATGGCAAAGCTATCTTATACTACAACTGGTTTTTATACCTTACTCAATAATTTACTTCAGATTCAAAGAACTAAAAAAAAAAAGCCAAAATAGAAAAGAAACGGCAAGATATTAATTTCTTCTATATAAAATGGATAGTTATATACAAGACTTTCCAAAAAAGCCTCAAGCCCCTTATCCCTTAACTTGTTCTTACAGCATGATCCATTACTCCTTATGGACAGCGAACTATATGTACCAGTGTATTTATTAATGTATTGTAATAGATCACCAGTCTATATTTCTTTAGCCCATCCTTGGTAACATATTCAGAACATTATTTAAAGCTCATTATTCACTGAAATAACACATGCAAAAGCACAAGTTGGTTAGCTGTGATATTTTATTAGAGTGAGCATTTCGGGATTTTATTCTCAGTCCCTCATCAACATAAAACATAGTAAAGAGTTCATAAATCTAATTAAGGACATTAGAATAAGGAAAAATCACTGAATATTTAGTTAGGATATGCAAGCCTCATGTACAACCAAGCCATTAGAGGCAGTCATAAATGTCAATTGAAAAGCACTCAATAACTGCTAGTTGGTGGGAGTACAACAAGACAGATGTAGATGGAATGGTAGTCTGCAAAGGTAGAAGTGTTTTGTTTATCTGGTTGTTTGTCTGGCTTTTTTTTTTTTTTCCCCTTTTCCCCCACCCCCTGCAGGAAAACACTGGGAAATCAAAAAAAAAAAAAAAAGCAAAAACCAGCATCATAACATTTTACTACGATGCTGTTCAGGTTTGGGCTGCCAGACACTTAGGAATATAATCCTGTTGCAAGTGCTATAGCAAGTGGGACAACAATTTAATCTAGACCAGTACCCTGCCCCTGAAAATAACCAGTAGCAGTACCTAGGAAAGAGTACAAATATAGGCAAGCTTGCAGCTATACTTTTCTAGCTCAGCAGTCTGTGATTCAGGGAGTTTGTGAACTCATGTGAACATTTGTCATCCACAGTATCCTGATGCAGTGAGTGCCACAGTTTAAAGTGCCACAATTTAGCTAGGAATATTGTAACCATGTTTCTCTCCCTTTTGTTTTCCCCTCCTTTT
>JAYKAV010003132.1:1861854-1905557 GCA_035582835.1 Phoebastria nigripes | reverse complement strand
CTGTTAAGATTGTTTCAACTGATGACTCCAATACTTCTATTATTGCTCACAGGGAACAATAGTTTCCTATTTAACCTTTTCCATGTCATTCATTATTTTGTACATATGGCTTTCTGCATTACTTAGAACAAATCCTTTACAGATTTTTGAAGGATATTCAAAGTATAAAAAGTGTTCTTAATAAAACAAAGAAGACTTAGATTCTTCCAAGTTTCCTAGATGCTTAGAAGCAACTTCAACACAAATTCAGCAACCAAGGTCCTGCACTTGGAAGCGATAAAGTCCTTAAAAGCTAAAGGTTTAGTTCAGCTAGGTGTATGGACAGCTTTGCTAGAGTGGGATGGGAAGAAAGACTGGAAAGCACATGTTACTTACTGGCCACAGCAAAGCACTGTACTCTCCTGAAAAGAAGAGAAAAGAAAGTTAAATTCCACCCCAAATTGATTAGCAACCTATTGGCTAAGGAACTTGTCTTTAGATTTCTCTGGTAAAGGTCCGAATCCTCACTCTGCTTTGCCTCCAATTTGTGTTTCTCAAATCAGATTCATACTGATGTCTTAGTCCCTACAATAAAGAGACAAGAAGAAAAAGAAAAAGAGAGATTAATTGTATGAGTCAGTGGAGAGGGCAGTCAACTGGGTGGTAGGAGATTAAAGTCTATTTTTCTGTTTCTAGAAAATTATTTTAGTCAATACTTCTCATAGAGCAGGTCAAAATCCTCCATTGACCTACTCTGATGTGGGGATACAGATGAAGTTCTTGTCCTACACTTTTTCTGTGAACAGGATCCATGACCACAACACTGGGATCCTTATGCAAGACAGATAAAGAGGCTCCTTGTGTGAGGGTCATGACTACAGAGGCAGCACTTTGCAGCTTGTTGAACAGTGAAGAGAGAGAGATGCTGTGGTGACCTTGCACCAGACCAACAGGAGAAATTCAAGTACCATGGGAATGCAGGTAGCCTTTGAGCCACTTGAGCAGTAGTTCTGAGTAGATTTGTGACATATAATTGGTGAGGTTAGATGCTTACACAAGCTGACAAGTGGTGAATTATCTTTGTTATTCTAGCCCTACATATTTGGGTCATGAAGCTTCAGATTTTYGAGTTTTACTCATTTGCTTCCTGTTCTTTGCAAGACATTTTCAAGGGAGTGTTCTTAGGCATACTCCAATGAAAGTTTTGATGGCAAAACAGATATGGAGTCCCTGTACCTATGAATAAGGCTTCTCCAAGCCTGAGATCTGGAACTAGATCTGTGACTAAATACATCAGATTCCAGATGACTAATTTCCATTCCACTGTTATCAATCCTCTGCAATATAATATTAAATAAATGTAGCTTTAGTGCAGTCATCAGTCCTAGTTGCTCAGATAGCGCACTAAGATTCTTTCTCAGTCTAGATCCCAGCTGTTTGTTTGAACGTGTATATCAAACCTGACATCCACGTGCTAATGCAGTGTAGAGCAGGAAATCAGTATTGGAACAGATTTACTTTTAAACCACTGCAATTAGTAGGTTTTGGGTTTTTTGTTTTGTTTTTATGTGGATTTGGAGTTTAGGAGGGTTTTTTTCCTTTTTTTTTTTTCCCCTAGTTTTGGACTTTTATTTCTTTATAGTTCATAATTCTTGAAAAAAACATGACTGAAGTATCTTCTGCAACTGACCCAATCACAAATGTAATTGCTCCATTATCTTTTTTTTATTATTACTCTACGTAATATTTCAATTAAAATGTCCCCTCAGAATGCTCCAGTCTAAGTGATCTCAGGCTCCTTTGCCTTCCATAGCCTTATCGACTTGAAAAATAACAAACAAGTGTAAATGACATTTACAGCTCTTAATTGGTGTCATTAGCAGTTCTTATTATTCAGCAGGACAAGCAGTGGCCTTTTATTAAGAATTCAGTGATGCACATCTGCTTTCAACTCATCAGACTTAAAGAGAAGTAATAAAACAGCTGAGTGAATGACTTAGGGCCATATCCATCATTAAAGGGTGCTTGCAGAAGATTTTTTTTTTTTTTTGCTTAAAAAAGATGACTTTTGGGACCGTGATAGTAGAAGGGTTAATGCTTCTTTAATAGAAGTAGATCTTGAAATAATGTTAAAGTATCGAATCATTAATAATAACCTAAATTTTTATTGTTTATCTTATTGCCAGTGTTAATTGCTATAAACCAGACCTTGAGGCAAATCAGGGGGGGATTAGATTCATGATAGCATGTAAGCACGAAAGGGCTGTTGATACCAGTAAGATGTAAGACTGAAGAGTTGTTTGAGCCTTCGAGTAAGTACTGCTGAGCACTAAAATTGATGTTTTAGATACCCAAGCCCAAAGTTTCATTCTTCAGAACACCTTTATTTGACATTCACACTGCAGTACCAAAATTTCTTAGACTTCTAAATTTCTACCATGAACATATGCATTTCTTCTGTGGTATATGCACATAACCAACCAACCTTTTAGTGACATGGTTAGTGAATTCCATTAAGCTCCAGTGGAATTCATAAAGTGGGGAAAGATTAATCTAATTTTTCTCTAGAATTCTTCAATGGAGGAGTCATGTAGGCTCTCTCTACAGTCTATGACAGATACTCCTGGAGGGCAATTGATTGCATCTACCTTTGGAAGCTTTCTTAGGGTTCTCTAGGTGACCTTGTGGAAATACCATGGACAGATTTAGGGAACTAGTGTAGACTTGGTCAACTAAGGGGGCATTCATATGACCAGGTTTATGAATTTAAAAATACCTTAGTCATCCTGTAAAGTCAATGGAAAGATGTTCAAGAGACTTATTCATCTCATCCTAAGATGGGCAAACAGGATAGATCAGATGAAATGTACTCCTGATTTGCTTTTGAGTATAAAAAGGTGGGTGTCCTGCTCAGATTTTATCAACCTCTAATGTCTATCATAAGATTTTTATTTTTTTTCACAGCAAGTTCAAGAATGAGGTGCAGTTCTAACAGACATTTCTATCAAACCAGATCAAAATGTCTTCACCACAGCTCTGAAATCAGCATCTCATTTCACCCTGTGCATTTCCTACTGTAGCTTCTCAGCTTTATGTACTGCTTTCTTGGTGTCTGATTCTTCCCATGCATTAGATACATTACCTAAATGCCTAATTCTGCATTTTATTAAGTGACAACATCTAAAACCTTTATGGAGCTAATCCATACTGGATACTCTGGTAGTAGGATTCAGATAAACGGGATCTGGAGAAAAAATCTCAAAATGGATGCATTCCTTTAAAAACAAGGAAAGTCGGTGAAATTTTGTTCATTCTGCATAACACAATAGTCCAGTGTAACTACAGCCAGGTGTGAATAAAAATTAACTGACAAAGACCCAAAAATCCCTGCCAGAAATCTTAAGAAAAGTTGTCTCATCTCATTGGAGCTATACACTGTAGCAGATAAATTACTGCCTAATCGTTCATTACTGTGTTAACTGTCAGAGTGCTAACTATTGTTCCATATGAAAAATCCATGTTGAGAACCAAGCTCAAAAAAATCTGAGAGTGCTGTAACAAAAAGGAAACATTTGTTAAGCAGAAGTGCTTTGTGGCTCTCATATTACTTACCAAGAAAAACCCTGCTCTGGTTCAGCTAATTTGTAGTGATGTCAGGCTGGGATTTTCAAAGGTGCATAAAGAAGTTAAATGACTGGCTCCTATTGACTTTCTTTGCAGCTACAATCCTGATCAGACCTTTTAATACTGCTTTCATTTTAATGAAGGAAAGTGAAGGAAAGGGTCAGCTAATAGCGGGAGTGTGAGATTTACTTTTCTTGGAACTTCACACATCTGCAAAGATTTTGCTCAATGCATTAGCAAATGTGTTATTATTAATAACAATAATAATAATAGCTACTTATATTATACTTTGTAGGAGTACACTCAAAACACCTCATAGAAAATCATGTTTATCTCTATTTAGTAGGTGAAAAAACATGATCTGGGTCAACAAAGCCCTATGACTGCTCCACAGGTGCCCCCTGTCACGTCCCGCCTGTGCGGGAGRGGTGACTCAGATTCGCAAATTCCCTCAGTATGGATTAAGGTGAAACGACACTCAAGGTCTGTACATAGACAAAGACTTTTACTCTATAGCTAGGCTCATTGGTAAATAATTGGATAACAGAAAAGCTTGTTACTCGCCACTGCTGTGGGAGTTTATGCTTTGCATTACTTACTAGGAAAAGGTAAAAGAATAAAAGAAAGAGAGACGGAGAGAGCGAGAGAAAGAAAGAGAGAGAGAAATAGATCATTGGTCCAGGTTCCAGCACTGGTTCAGCCAACGGGGGTCTCAGGTCTGCAGGAGCGCTCCTTCCAAAGTTCCCGAAATGAGTCCCAAGTCCCCAGAGCGAAAGTCGAAAGTTGAAAAATCGAAAATCCCAAGTCCCCCCTATAGCACTTGCCTTCCCCTTTTATGCCCGCTGTTCACTTCGAACTGCCCCTCTCCTACAGGGGCAGCTTCGTAGTTCAYTTCTATTGGTTCTTGTATGCCTCGTCTTCACTTAAAGTCACCGTGTCCTTTCTTCTTACTGCGCATATTCAGTGGGCAAGGGGCTTTGTTGGGTAGGGGGTTTTTCCTGCTGGTGGGTGGATTTTTTAGTATGCTAATTAGGATAATTCACTCGTAGTTCAAGTAGTTGTTTCTTTGGTTTTATCAGTAGTTCTTGTTTTCTTAGCACTTATCTGGATACTCCCTTATTTGGCTGACTTATGGTGTCATCAAATTTCTTCTCCCAAGGCCAGACCCAGTTAACTCTCTACAGAGGAGCCTTCCTGGGATTCACCATCCCTCAATCTTGTGAGTGTTTGAGACATTCCTCGGACAGGCTCAGGGGATCTCCACCCCCTGCTCCCTTATCAAGTTTTGTCTCCTGTCVYTRGAAAACWGKTCTKTGTTCCAGTGGGTTACAAGTTGGCCTTGGTGTTAGCTGCCAGTTGGTCTATTACACACCCCCATGTGCACACCACTTGGAAAAAAGAGCACCTACAGACAGTGACCAGRCAGCAACAGATACAATGAAAATCGCAGCACCAAACTTAGCTATTGGTAAATTCTTCAGGAATCCATACCCTTGGTCAAGGTTACTCAAAGATGTACGACACATTCATAATGAAATGATGGATTTGTCTGGGTCCCAAACCAGAATCCAACTAGCTCTTATCTTTGGGGAGCTTGATGATGAAACAAGACCATCCTTGAACTTGGCATCAGGCTACCACATGGCTTATACTCCAGTTAAGCACTATATTGATCTGTTTTTAACCTCATAAATAAGAGGTGTTAGAATTCACAGTTATTCTTCGAAGGATGATGAATTTAATACCAAACCATATGAAAAAAGAAGAAAAAAAATTGGAATTTTAGATTGTTTCAAACTTTAAATTTAACCCATTAGAAAAGAAAAGGTTGTTGTGATCAATTTATGAAAAAAAAAAAAAAAAATTCCATTTCTGAGCTAGTATGAACTATTTTTTTGAGAAAAAAACCGAAGACTCTATTTTTAAGTTGGGTGACTGAAAATGTGTCCTGTTTTGAAGTCAATGTTTTGAGACCATGACAAAACCAACATTCATGGATCTTTTTGAAGCCAAAATCTATTTCTTTGGAGACTTGAAACAGCACAAATTTACCCTGGAGAATGTACTTTTATATCATTATTATTCCTCTACTTTCTACTGGCTTTAATGAAGGAATCAAACCCAATTTTGTAGTTTGGCTTTTATTCATCTCACCTTGGCATTAGGCCAGTAACAAGTTGAAGTTAAAACTCTTCTTGTCCTAGAGTGTAGTTAGTGGAGAAGGACAGGTATATCTGGAGAGCAATTCAATTTTTATCTGGGCTACTCATCCAGCTTTGAGAAGTAATTTTTTTTTCCTTCTCTTTAGTGGATGTACACATGTAACCCAATTTAGGCATCTCAATAAACTGCAGAATGTTTCTATTTCTTGTTCAGAAATTATTTATTTAGCAATTTACATAAGTTCTTGTTTAAATACATTTTATGTAGCAAAGAATTGGTATGATTCTGTTTTAAAAAAAGAGCTGACATTMGACTTTTTTCTTTTTTTTTGGTGTGTGTACCCAAACATGTTTTCTCTTTTCTGCGCCTAACTTTCTATATCCTTTCTGAGGATGCAGTTCTTTTTTCCCTTTACATTTTCTATTTTTGTATAAACACACATCCATAAACACAAAGTTCACTTAGAATAACAGTGATGATTATACACATATGCAAACCATTCAAAAACTTAATTTATGTTCTTGGTAAGCAGTTTATTTCCCTTGTTGTTTCATGCTCAACCAGTCTTGGTCAAGGTATTGCATCCCCAAATCCGCCTTTCTCAACCATTATGGGCAAAAGCACAATCCTGGTCATCCCTTGCCTGTAACTTAGCCATCTGTTGTGGTTTAACCTGGCAGGCAGCCAAACACCACACAGCCACTCGCTCACTCCCCCCCTCCCCTCAGTGGGATGGGGGAGAGAATTGGGAAAAAAAAAAAGTAAAATTTGTGGATTGAGATAAAGACAGTTTAATAAAACAGAAAAGGAAGGGAAAATAATGGTAGTATTAATAATAATAATGATAGAATATACAAAATGAGTGATGCACAATGCAATTGCTCACTACCCTCTGAGCGATACCCAAGCAGCGATCGCTACTTCCTGAACCACGCCTCCTCTTTATATATTGAGCATGACATCACATGGTATGGAATACTCCATTGGCCAGTTGGGCTAGCTGTCCTGGCTATGCTCCCTCCCAGCTTGTTGTGCACCTGGCAGAGCATGGGAAGCTGAAAAGTCCTTGACTAGTAGACTACTTAGCAACAACTAAAAACATCAGCGTGTTATCAACATTCTTCTCATACTAAATCCAAAACACAGCACTAGGAAGAAAATTAACTCTATCCCAGCCGAAACCAGGACACCATCACGGAAACATCTGAATGAAGGGACTACAACAGAACATGTAGAAAAATCCTTGTCCCAAGGCAGGATCAACAAAACCCATATAATCCAAGAAAGCATGATTAAACTTCATTTCCTTCTTGCTGTTAGTATGTTCCCACATGGATTTATTGATGTGTAAATAAGGACCAAGTACCTGCTACTATTTCTGTAACAGCCACCAGTAGGGTATGACTAGACTTCCTTTTCTCAACCAGTCTTTTGTTTGTTTGTTTGTTTGTTTGTTTGTTTGTTTTTGGTTTTGTTTTCTCATGAAACTTATAGGAAATAAGTATCTTCAAGCAGGCTACCTCCCTGTCAGCTTAAATTAAACCTGATCAATTGGTTCATGTGTTCTTAGTAGGTCTAAAGACAGACCTCTATAGGAAAAKAGACCAATAGCAATGAAAATGACAGAAGAACAATGTAACCGTGTACAGCAGTAGTCAAAATGTTTCTTTAGTGACATCATGTTACTTTAAATTATTTTCTTTTTTTTCTTTCTAGTAAATTAATTTGTTCCCCAACAGAAAATCAGACAGAGCTGTATCCATTAGATAGCCATATTCATTATATTACATTTGGGTAGAAGACAAGATTTWTACTTGTTTCTTTTATATAGGAAAACAGTTGAGAGAAGCACAGTTCATGTAATGTGAAATGTTTTATGTGATGCCATTCAAAGTAAATGGAGCTGTTGCAGAGATGAAGACTGGAAGAAAAAAATAAAAATAAAATACATAGTAGCAAATGCTGAAAAAGCGGGAATCTTTTTCTCTGCTTACCATTAAGGCAGAGTACTCTGTATTAATTAAACAAAACAAAACAAAACAAAANAAAAAAAAAAAAAAAAAAAAAAAAAAAAAAAAAAAAGAAGATATTTCCACAATATAGGCAATCCCTTAAAATGATAGGTAAACACAGTGTGAAATGAGAGTTCCTTTTTTCCTCCTGTACTTCATATACAACCGAGTTGACTGTTTTCATTTGCATGTTTTCAGATAACGTCAGTCAAGAAGCACAGGACCAAATATGTACTACACAAATGAGAATCTGGAATGACTGGCTTGATTTTATTATTAATTGCTGATTGAACTTATATGCCATTTTAAATAATATTTACTGTCTAAAACCGAAGTATGTTTCTGGTATTCAACATGTGTGCAGTCACTGGGAAAAACATAATGAATACATGGCTATACATATTACCTGCCATCTCCTCAGCCAGTTTGAGGTTTATGATTTCAGATATTGCCCAAAAGAATTGTTCTGATAAAATCAATGAAATATGAAAACATTTTTAAAGTTTTCTTTCCTGGGGAAGGTAGGAGGAGAGGAATATATAAGATATTCCACATGTATGCTGTACTGCAGACTCCAGAGAAAGACAAAGAAATGATGAGGCCATGTAATGATACTAATATTCTTAACAGAGTATGGTTACCTATTCAACTGATCAGAGTCCTGTTGTGCTGTATATACTCAGAGTACCAAAACAAAACAAAAAAGCCAACAAACAGACAAAACCCCACACACAACCTTCTGTAATGAAGTTTATGATCTAACTAGACAATGAAGGTAGAGGAGGCATCATTATCTCCTTTTTATTGATGGACATAGGTTAGTGAGAGCAAGATTGCAGCWGCAGGTCTGTATTGAACCCAGACCTTCTGAATGACTATCATCTGGTGTCTTACCTAAAAGAACAGACTTCAAATTTGCGAATTGCTATGAAAGATGCCATGGACTTCCAGTGAAAGACCAGAAGTTAAGGTTTATCCTTGCCCAGTAAGTGTTCTAACCATTTAAACATCTAAATATCAGCTGGTTTCCACATTCATGCTGATTACAGAGTTATTGCTCCTTGGCTGGTTAACAAAGGGTGATCTTGAAAACGGTCCCTGGCTGCTCTCCCTGGAAGTTGTGTGCATGTGTGTTTGTTCTCAATGTCCTTAGACAGCAACAAAGCAATTCTATTGCAGTGGGAACTAGTTCAGAAGCCATTAAGTACCAATATGAGGATCTACTCAGATGGCTAAATTTACTATTAACAGCACAATAGAGATTGAAGCAGCCCCAACAGTAATTCTAGATGGTAAACAGCACCAGAGGTAGCATAACTACCACAGTTGTAAAAATGATGAGCAAAGGACGGGAGTGACAGTAGGGGATATCATTACAGTGGCTTGATCAGATGTGACTGAAGATGTAATGATATGATCTCTTTGTTACCATGGATGGTATTGAAGACAGGTGCCTTTTCACCCCATTTTTGCCTTCCCTTTCCTTTTCTACAATGTTAAAGGAAACAGCTGGTAGCCCAGCTCTGGAAGCAGAGATTAGATTCTGCTGGACAACCTCTTGATCTGACTTTTTGTGTTAATTATCAAAAGAGCTAGGAACCCTTACTACATCCCTTTTCTCCAGGGAATACTACAACTCACTTATGCAGCTCACCTGAAGGGTAAATTCTTCCAGTGAAGACACCTTGGTTTGTAACTGCTACTAAAAAGTTGTCTGAACAATTTACATTTCAAAGTCAATGACAACGTGTCATTCAAAATAGTACATATTGCATGGGCCAACAGGAGACTGGGATGGTAGTGCATGGTATTGGTAGAAATATCTATAATGGAAATAGAAACCCTAGAAATGATCAGTGAAGGGTTCTGATCGTACTTGGTTGTCACATCATGATGAAATACTCTCCATTCAAATTGTATTATTGGGTTCATGTGAGATTCCCTTTTAAATCATTAGGACTCAGTAATCTTGTATTTAAGAATTTTAAAGATCTGGCTCAGGAGCTACCCAGATCATTAAAGTAGATTTAATCCAGTCTTTAAAACTTCAGGACATGCCAGGMGTGTAACGCAAAGAATGTATAGTAACAAACTTTAAAAGGAAGAATAAATAGGATAATCCAGGCAATTACAAGTTTCATTCAAATTTGACCATTTGAGACAAGCCTGAATTAACAATGAATTAAAGAATGTAATGTATTAATGCCAGTGCATACGCACAGGTTGGAAATAAACCAGCTCATGTCAATGCTTTGATGAGAGGACTGATTCAATTCAATAAAGTAATAATGTTGAATAATAATGTAACTCTTAAAGAAGTTGACAAGAAACTAAAAAAAAAATTAAAACCCCATTGTTTTTCAAATTGAATTATTAAAGAAATGGTTGATAACTATGTCCCACAACGTAACTGAAAATTGGGAATTAATACTAATAAGGTGTGTTCTGACTGGGGTCTCCCTGGCATTGATTTTTGGCTCTATGCTAGTAAACATTTTATCAACAAGGTGGAAGAAAACGTAAAATCATTACCAGTAAAGCTTGGAGTTGATACAAAAGCTAAAGGAATGATAAATAATGAAGAATACAGGCCACTGATACGCAGTGCTCTCTGTCTCCAATAATCTAGGGACAAGGATACTATTAGACTCAGATATATGAACAAGTTATTCTGGCATCACACATAACAAGTCAGCTGATTCATGATAACTATCCATGGGAGTAGTCTACCCTGCAGAAAATCAAGGTTGTTGGAATTAGTTTAGCTCAGTGAAAAGAGGGCTAAGCAAACTCAGCTTATCTTACGTTTAACCCAGATTTATTGTACACGATGGAACAGACAGTAGAGATCAGCTGACATGCAATAATAGGTTTTGTGTCTAAGCCTGGTGTGTATTTTCAGTGTGGCTAATAACAAGTAATGTATTTAGGAGAAAAGCATGGTTGTCACATGTACAAAATGGGGAAACACCACAGTAAAAATATAAAAATAAAAATAAAGATAATAAAAGTACAGAGGTAATCCGGTGGACAAGAGAAAAGAAAAAGTGAGTGGAAATTTAGAGTAGAGACAGTTACGTTTTTATGGTGTGAGTAATTAACTGTTAGAATGACAAGATTTATATTGGATTCTCCATCACTGGAATTTTTTTTAACAAGATTGGATTTTGTTTTCCTCTAAAAGATTATTCTCTGCAAAGCACTGCTATTGACTTGAAGCAGGAATTAAAAATCTTATGTTCTGTACTATGAAGGAGGCTAAACTAAATAAACCCAGTGATATCTTCTAACTTCAAAATCTAAGACTCCTATAAAGGTTCACCAGTGATTTGTCTGCCATAAAGTAGTTGATGAAAAGCAGGTAGCTAACGAGAAAAGACAGCATCTGTATTCTCTGAAAGAAGTCACAAGCATTATAGAGGTGACATGGAGCAATGTAAAGCTTTATTTGCCATTCCAATTAAGTGAAGCTGAAAGTAAATGACAGACAGAACTGCCTTCAAATAACTTGCGATTTAGTCTCTAGAAAAATGCAGGCTTCATTCTAGGATATTTAATTTCTTATCTGACCCCATGAAAGATAAAAATCCTTCTTTTATAGAAATTTATTCATAGTAAGGGTGTAAATCATATTTCCATCTGAGAAAAAAGACAGTTTATCATTTTGTCATGGAATTAAGTCCATTTTTATTCAAGAATACAGTAAAAATAAGAGTGTATCAATATTATTGTGTAATTACTATTGTTATTCCTACCTATATTGATTTTATTTTGCACCAGCTGAAGCATTTTGCTTAGACAAAACTGAAGACTGAATCAAGGTTTTACTTTTAGACTTAAAAGTAAAGAAACCTCTGAAAACTCAGTTTAAACAGCAACTGTGAAATCATACTGATTTACAGACTGCTAAAGTGGTGGCTTTAAATTTTTTTTCAGTTTGTATTATTTCCATTAAATTAAGAAGTGCTTGTAGAAAGAGATCCATTTCACTTCAATATTACTATTGAATTGTGAGGTTTCTTGTCAGTCGTCTTGGTTTCCTCCGTAACTGATGGAGAAAAAAGGACATCTCTTTTGCCTGGCTTGTAATCTTCAGGTGAGAAGAATCGGCTTTTAAATATGGTTAGTTTTGTTTTCTGAAGAGGTAGTTTACAAGATTAACTAGAGGAAGATGCTTATTTTAGCTGTCTTTAAAAAAAAAGAAAAACAAACCCAAACCCCCTTAAAAACAGTTAGCTGTCTTTGTACTGACAGATTGTAATTATTCTGTCTCTTTAATAGCTGAGCCTGTAAGAAGTTTGCAAGTCATTGAGGCCTTCAAGTCAATGATAGTGGTCTCAGCCTATCACCCCTTATGCAATTACATCCAATGGTCTTTGGCTAAAGCAGAAGCTACATAAAAAATTGTGTACATTTTAAAAGTGAAAGACAGCTGATGGCATGAAAATAGCTTTCAAGATGGACAGATATATGATCAGTTGGCAYTTAGTATAGCATTGAAGCAAACTAACAGAAGAAAAATTTTGAAGTGGTCTCACAATTTCATGTTAACTTCTGTAAATTTCTTATTTTTCCAGTAGAGATCGGTTGTTTTCACCYGCATTCCACGGAAAAAAAACCCAATTCATTACTATACTTATCTTTGCTGATGTTTCTCTTCCAAGGGGTATTGCATTTTTGTGTTTTGATAAAATATATTTGCACTTAATTTCATTTTTCTTACATAATAAATTTTAAAAACCCTCTAAATGTTGAAGAATGCTTAAAATGGTTCTTATCACTTTTATTATTTTTCCTTTTTTTTCAGGGAAAATAAAATATTTCTGTACCAGCACTAACAAAATGCCCRACAGGTCTGTGACAGGATGTCACAAATCAACTTCCACAGCAAGGAATGGACTTATGAACCTATTAAACTCACAGTCTTTGGCTTTGAAGCAACAGTCATCATCATTAATTGTTATTATTGCACTCCCTGACATTTTCAAGAAAAAAAAAAAGGCACAAAGGATTTCATGAGAGCCCTAGCTGGTCACCTTAAGACAAGGAGGCTGCTTTCACTTTTGTTAATTAAAATGTTTCTAAAAAAACACTGAAATGCAAGACCTATGAGCAAATCAGATGCCCACTTTTCCATTTGCCTTTAAGTCCTGTTGTTTCTTACCTTTTACATAAATTGTAACATCTCTGGGGCAGTAAAAAGCTTTTTTTTTTTTTTTTTTTTTTTTTTTTTTATTGGTACAGACACAGCAAGGAATTTGTCTTTGACTAGGACTTCTAGACTGAACCACAGAAGAGTAAACTGCAGAGAAGATGCAGGATACAGTTTTTTCCATAGTTTTGGAATCTGCTTGTTTAGATCTTGAAATACTGTGCAGTTGAAGTTGTTTGACATTTACAGGACATTTTCCCTAGATAATTCCAAGTGTCTTACCTATAAAACGGGACACACAATCCAAAAAGCCATTTGCGTATTTCAGCCAAGGTAATGATAATATTCAGAACTTAGTAATATAAAAAATTTTCATTGAAGCATAATGTGTTTATTTCTTTCAGGTTTGAGAAACTCAAAGTAATTAATCTAAAAGTCCTGTATGTAATCTGAATTTGCCATCTGGACTCCCTACCTTAATCAACAAAGAGAGTTAAGTACCTCCAGCAGACACTTTATCTCCTCTTACAACGTGTACCTAGGCAGAGTAGGTTGAATCGTACCCTGAAGCAGACTTTTCATCTCTGTTGACTATGGCTGGCATTATAAGCATAGATTAAATTTTTAAATTTGATAGTCTAGATTTATGGGAATTGAATTTCCTTTTAAAGTTTACCTTTAAATATTTTGTTCCTGGCTACTGGTTTCTGAAAATTATGTAATATTATTCAACCGAACTAGAAAACATTAGTGAATTTTTGATGCAGGAATGTTCTCTGCAGGTGTGTTGATCAAATTATGTTTTAAATACCCAAGTTACTGCGCTACTAAATGAGTTGTCATGGTTGTGCCCACACATCACAGAACATCCACAGCTCAGACTCACCCCTCTCCAGGTTTTCAAATGGTTATATATGAAAACTTATCATCTTCAGCTTACTATATTGTCAATGGAGAGAGAAAAAAACAGCAGAGAGAGAAAGAGGCACTTCAGAGAGTGAATCTTATCTAAGACCTTTTATCAAAATCTTCAAATATTTTATGAAAAGTTGTGTTAAATTTCCAGTTAAACATACTTTTCACATTGTACTTTTTTACACATTTCAAAAACTTATGTAGAGTATAACACAACGAGAAAGTCGTAATGTTTGTTTGGCTACTACTTGTTTTGCTGAAAAAAAAAATATTAGGGAGTAACAGATTTATTTTTCTTGTTATTTTTCTTATAGCTCACAGACTTTTCAAAGTTTAAAACTTCTGGGTATAAACGCTGAAAAAACATTATTTTTAAGTCACTGATCTGATTTTCTGCATTGATTGATCTCCTTTTACCATATGAGACAGAAAAGACTCATTAGACCATCCAGTTAATCTTAACACCGAGTCAAGATTGATTGATCCTTACCTTGCATTGCTCAGGCATTTGTCATGATGAAGCACACCCAGTTGTGAAACTTGCCATGGCCAGCATATCACAATCATTATGATACATTGCATATACTCCTGTAATTGTTTATAACACCAGACTTCACTTAGTAAAAGCAAAGCAATCCCAGAGTGCTTCTAACCCATCTGGACCTGGTTAGAAAGCCCATAGCTCACTTTCTTCTTTTCGGAAACTAAAATGTACGGTGAGCTGGAACAAGGTGAAGTGTTGTGTGCTGATGTCATCTTGCTATGGAATCATGTTGTCCTGACGTGCTCCTGACTCTTCTATTTTAGACACAATTACCTGGAAGGTGTTAGAACAATGTTGTCTCAACCTAGGGATATACCAGACAAAGCTTAAAATACTCAAATTCAAAAATAGCCCCAATCCCATTGACTGAATGACCACAATAGTACTTTTGCAATCATCCTTTTATATTTCATGAACCTCAGAAAAGCAACACATTTATAATTTTGTGGCAATGTATCCCTTATAAAAACAAAGGTTATCTTTCCTATTTCTATTCTGTGTGTGTGTTGTTTTCCATAAGCCACTGCGGGCATAATGTTATTTCATCTTTCTTTCTTTAAAAAAAGAAAAGATAACGTTTCCCAGTATTGATATATCTCAGGGTTTTCCCCCCATGTTGAAGAGTCAAACGCCTGTGAAGAACTTATGTGCATTTCTACTTCCTCTGTTTAGATTTCTTGTATGTATGTTCATATTTTGGTAAAATCCAAAATATGCTCCTTGCCAGACCGTATCAGGTCTGTCGTATGGCAGCAACTTCCTTCTGCCATTTCAAAGGTCCCAGTCTGAATTTTTTTCTTCTTTTCTGTGTTTCTATGCATGAATCCATAAATGGTGAGACACTGAGCAGGATATCATGTAACTGGGATGATCTGGAGTCTATATGGGAATGAAACACCAATACTTCTCATTGAACAGGCTGATATCAGTGTGATGTGTTTTATTAGTATTTTTCTTTCACAAAAAGATTACATGACAACCATATCCTAACAAAATCATTTTACTGAGGGGAAAGCAATCAAGCAACGAAATTCAGACTCACATCCAACCTTAGGCGCATTGCCAAATTTGCATATATGTTTAAGAGTGTGCGTGTGTGTGTGTATGTGCACGTGTGTCTGTAAGAAACAGAGATGCAGTCTCTCATGATTCCAGTCAAAGTTTCAATCCTGGCAAGTGCAGAAGTTGTGGAAGGTACTTGCATCCTCTTCCCTGCACCTGCCAGGTCTAAATTCTGTAACCAGGGTGTTAAATTCTGATGCCAGTAATGGAGAGCCCTATTTCCAAAGATTTCTGATGGTGCAGAACTCCTCTTTGTTTGGGGTGACAGTTTCTTAGCAACAACTATTAGTGAGCAGCTGCAGACCCAATCAAATGGTGAACTTGGACAATCTCTTTTGTACACGTCTTGAAGAAAAATCCCTTGTTCCAGAATATAAAACATATTGACAATTATACACTAGCCCCGAATATAACTTTTCCCCGCAGTTCTACAGGCAGGTTAGCTGCACTGAGCAGTCAGCCTGCACACATGGAAAAATCAATTTCATAAGAGATATATCTTCATGTGTCATGATCCAGTGTATGATAGTGGCCTTTTATGTCTATTTAGCTTACAGCAAATTTAAAGCTATAACTTTTAATTCCTGGTGATATTAGCAGTAAAATAACTCAACAATTAAACAAATTTTTCTCTCTCTCTCTTTCTTTCTCTCTCTCTCTTTCTTCATTGACTGACTATAATAATCTTCCAGGAATGACCTTGAGAGATTGGACATTCTTCTCGGTTTAAGTGCCATTAGCAATATTTTTTTCAGAAAGCAAGCCACTTAGGTAGTTGGCAAAAAAAGTGCCGATAAAAATCTACTCTTGGCTACTCAGTAAATTGCATTGCACTATCTGCTTGCCAGCTGAGGGTGAAGAACATTGTATATTAAAAGATTTTCATTGTGTAATAATGTGAACACCAGCAGCAGTAATTATAAAATCAATAATTCGTAATAAATATGTCCTCCTTATATAATTACTAAATGATTGCAAAACCAATATTATGCACTAGTTAGAATGGAAAAGGTTGCTGCTAAAGACTTTCTATATTACACATTATTGTTCAACTCTTAAACACCCTTGGTCAAATGAAGCATAGCTTCAGCCTCATCAGAATTAAGCTAAATGCTATTTCAGTTTGATCTCCTTAAAAAGTATTTGATTCATGGAAAAACTAATTACCAGATTAAAATGCAACAAAAAGTGACTTAAATGCACAGTGTTAAATACCATTTATTGTGAACTGGGAAACAAAAGGAAGATAGTTTCTGTCCTGTAAGATGGTAAGGGTTTAGATTTTTTTTATTATTATTTCTTTTCTTTCTTTACTTTCTGGCTGAGTGTTTTGATTCCCCAGGAACCCAAATAAACCTCAAGATCTCATCATTTGTATCTGTCTTCACATTTTTCACAGGCTTTTCTTTTTGCCTCAAGTGGTAATATCTGCAGCTGAGATAACAAGGAAGCTGGGCTTTTTGTGGGTTTCCCATCTTTCAGGGTACTGAAATTCAGCAAGAGGGCCAAATGCTTTATTATTTTAGTTGTATAAACTGCTCCTACGGCTATCAGAAGAGCCTAAAATTAACATAAACATAAATGCAAAGGAAACAAGCCCAAATGTGAATTTCAAGGCACTTTTGTGTGATATAGCTGCCCTACTCATCATAATCTGACCCTAAAGAAATAGCTTCTATGTATACAAAGACATGGAAGTTCAAAGAACACCACCTGTTATTACAGACATTATATATCTACATATGCATATAGACAATCTCAGAGGATATACACAAGTCACTAGACTCCAAAAACTGCCTTCCTTCCATTCTCTGAAAAAACACACCTATTTTTCTCCTCTTATTTCTGCATTTTTATGTTCATACTTTTCTGACCCCTGGAGAAAGTTTCATCTGACTAGCTATGGATCTCCACAGTGTAGAGGTCTGTGTCTGAGCTAATCACCCCGGTTCCCACATAGTAGTAATAATTCAGAAAATGCAGTAAGTGAGAAAAATAAGTTCTTTTAATGCGAAGTCTTATCCTAAATATAATATCCCGGAGAGGCCAGATGAATCCTAAAATTGTTTATTTCTCCTCATAGGGTTTAGGGTGAATAATTCAGTTGTAGATGTGTGCATTGTAAATGAATCCAACCCCTTGCATCTATTTCGAGGAAGTGTTTTCCACAATGCATTCATAACTACTTGTACAACATACTCTGTTTTCTTTGCCCACTCGCTTCCAATATGGGTAACTGTTGAATTTGCCAGTGGCTTTGTCATGAGCTGTTCCCTTCTGACTCCTCCAAATGGTATTCACCTATCTTCTGCAAAGATCTTTGGTTGCCTTTATGTGGAAACTCATGATAAAAATACCCTTCTGGCAAGTGAGCTCCATCTGCAAATATAAAAAGCTCGCATTGCTTCTGAGCCTAGAATAGATAATTACATACAATGGAGGGCATTAAAAGTGAGTAAAAATAGGACAGTATCGGACAATAAAAAAAAATATTCCTGCTTGAAAACAAGCTACAAAAAAAACAGGGAGAAGTCATGCTGCCAGGCTTCTCTTCTTCTCCTCTCCTCTCCTCTCCTCTCCTCTCCTCTCCTCTCCTCTCCTCTCTCCTCCTCTCTTCTCTTCCCTTCTCTTCCCTTCTCTTCCCTTCTCTTCCCTTCTCTTCCCTTCTCTTCTCATTGTCTCTAGCTAAGTTGGGAATGTCTCATGCCAAAAAAATAACAAGGACAAAAGATTAAATAACTCATTTTTATTGGGCAAACAGGAAACTGTGTTGACCAGACTGGTTTCACAGAAGGACTCTGTTTAACTGTTTTAGAGGTTTGGAAAGTCCCGATGATAGTTGTCAACCACTCAGCAAGTTTAATATATTCGTTTTTGTACTAGGCCTGTCAGTTAGGGAAGATGTTATCATTCCACTTTGCATTTGAGACATGGAGATTTGAAAAGATTAAGAAATGTATTCAGGCTTGCTAGTGCAGATGCCTAAGTTAGGCACTGCAACTCACCTGAAGTCCAAGTTCTAGCCAACTCTGTGATTCAGAGTATCTATTATCTGTGTATGGCAGACCCTGGCTCCCTGCATTATCAATCAAGTCAAGTAGTCACAACCAAGTTAACCATCTGAACTGTGCCCAATGTAACTTACATGAGGCCTAATAAGGCATCTGTAGCAAACACAGCATTACATCCAGCTCTCTGGTTTTGCCAGCTTCCATTCTTCAAGGGAATCAAGGTGAAATAAGGGTTCGGATCTGTGCTGTGGTTAATTCATGTCTTGTGAGTATATCTTGTGGGGCTTCAGGTATTAACTGATCACTTATTTCTCTCACGGATTCTTGAAACTTCAAATATAGAGAGTAATGTTTCTTTTAAGAGTTGGTCTGACATGAATGCAACATTCCAGGGGGAAATTGGGTGCAGGGGATTTAAAATTAAACTTCCCTGGAATCCACAGAAATTATTAATGCCTAAGTCTCAAGGCCATTTGTAACATCAATATAAAAACATGCAGTTCTCATCTGTTAAGATTGTTACATTACTTCTGTCTCTGGGGTAGTTAAATGATTTCCACACTAAAGATACCTATGATGACTTCTCGTTAATATAATTCAACATTTGTTTATAACAACACTTTTTCTAAGTACTTCACAACATGAACACCTTGGTGTGGTGGGGCAATACTGTAATTTTCTTTTGTCAGAATGGAAAATGTGTGTGGGTATGCCTAAGTGTCTAGATGAAGAAAAAGCAAGGTGGTGTAAGAAGACGTAGCTTTCACTGAGTCAAAAGAAGGATCTTCCTTGTCCTGAATCATGTCTGCTCATGGCCAGTGGTAAATTTTTAGGTAGGATTCTGTCTGGGAATTACAGTTCCTAGACTGTTAAGCTGCATCTGAAGTCATAAATGCTTAAGGTCCTTATCGTCAGTAAAGGCTAATTCAAGAGCTTCATTCAAGACTTGGGTGGAAGATTTTTTTCAGCTGCCTTTCTGCATCAGGTTGCACAAAATCTTGTGGAGAGAACATTCAGTGGAATTAGTCAAGAAAAGCCATCTTAGATCCCACAGCCAACCATGGCGGGGGCTAAAGGCCTCTACAACATTTCTGGCACAGGTTACATTGTAAAACTGCAATATGAAGGTGAAAGAGTTATATCTGAGTGAAAGCACAGATTGACTAGGTTGGCTTAAGGGAATTTACCTCCCTACTCCATTAGCTCCACTCACTGCAGTGTAGTTTGTCAAGGATTTATGAACATACAGAAGCCTCATCAGAGAAGACTTATGATCTCTGTGCCACATCCATGCGCCACTGAGTCAATGTGTGCATGTGCAGTATGTCTGATATATTCAGAATGTGCCTGATTTATTGTATGTTCTTTCATATTTTTCTCTGGAATTTCTCCATCATTCAGATCAAGCCTCTATTTGCCCTTACTGATGTGCACTTGTGTATTTTAGAACAACTAGAAGGTATAGGCTCTAGGCAGAAAAGGCTGGGTGAAATTCTGTCCCATGTCTTACCCAGGAATTAAGATAACATGATAAAAGATGTTCCTCTGGACAAAAATGGTAATAATCTATGTGGGAAAAATATGATTTCTTCCTTTCATTCTTTTTTGCTTGTATTGGTTACGTTTAAACAGGAAAGAAATAACATTTCAACAGCAACTATGTATTGATATTTGCATCAAAGAGAGTAGACACAAAGAAACATGCAGTTCATGCTACAGGATTATAAAATGCAGGGCCACATAATACAGGGGAAATTTATATAGAGAATTGCATTTGTTAAGAAATATCTATAGAAATATGAAACATAAAACCACATACTGTAGTAATATCAGCTCCAGAAAGGGAATCATAGAATCATTAAGTTTGGAAAAGACCTCTAAGATCATCGAGTCCAACCGTCAACCCAACACAACCATGCCCACTAAACCATGTCCCTAAGBGCCTCATCTACACRTCTTTTAAATACTTCCAGGGATGGTGACTCCACCACTTCCCTGGGCAGCCTGTTCCAATRYTTAACCACTYTTTCAGTAAAGAAATTTTTCCTAATGTCCAATCTAAACCTCCCCTGGCACAACTTGAGGCCATTTCCTCTCGTCCTATTGCTAGTCACTTGGGAGAAGATACCAACACCCACCTCGCTGCAACCTCCTTTCAGGTAGTTATAGAGGGTGATAAGGTCTCCCCTCAGCCTCCTCTTCTCCAGGCTAAAGAGTCCCAGTTCCCTCAGCCGCTCCTCGTAAGGCTTGTTCTCCAGACCCTTCACCAGCTTCGTTGCCCTCCTCTGGACACGCTCCAGCACCTCAACGTCCTTCTTGTAGTGAGGGGCCCAAAATGGAACACCGTATTTGAGGTGCGGCCTCACCAGTGCCGAGTACAGGGGCACGATCCCTTCCCTACTGCTGCTAGCCACACACTTTCTGATACAGGCCAGGATGCCRTTGGCCTTCTTGGCCACCTGGGCACACTGCTGGCTCATATTCAGCCGGCTGTCAACCRGCACCCCCAGGTCCTTTTCTGCCAGGCAGCTTTCCAGCCACTCTTCCCCAAGCCTGTAGCGTTGCATGGAGTTGTTGTGGCCAAAGTGCAGGACCCGGCACTTGGCCTTGTTGAACGTCATACAGTTGGCCTTGGCCCATCCATCCAGCCTGTCCAGGTCCCTCTGAAGAACCTTCCTACCCTCGAGCAGATCGACACTGCCGGCCAGCTTGGTGTCGTCTGCAAACTTACTGAGGGWGCACTCAATCCCCTCGTCCAGATCATTGATAAAGATATTGAACAAGACCAGCCCCAAAACTGAGCCCTGGGGAACACCGCTCATGACTGGCCGCCAACTGGATTTAACTCCATTCACCACAACTCTCTGGGCCCGGCCGTCCAGCCAGTTTTTACCCAGYGAAGAGTACACCTGKCTARGCCATGAGCCGCCAGCTTCTCTAGGAGAATGCTGTGGGAGACAGTGTCRAAGGCTTTACTGAAGTCCAGGTAGACCACATCCACAGCCTTTCCCTCATCCACTAGGCGGGTCACCTGGTCATAGAAGGAGATCAGGTTGGTCAAGCAGGACCTGCCTTTCATGAACCCGTGCTGGCTGGGCCTGATCCCCTGGTTGTCCCGCACATGGCTTGCGAGCGCCCCAAGATGAACCGCTCCATAATCTTCCCCGGCACCGAGGTCAGGCTGACAGGCCTGTAGTTCCCCGGGTCCTCCTTCCGGCCCTTCTTGTAGATGGGCGTCACATTGGCAAGCCTCCAGTCGCCTGGGACTTCCCCCGTTAACCAGGACTGCTGATAAATGATGGAGAGTGGCTTGGCAAGCTCCTCCGCCAGCTCCCTCAGCACTCTCAGGTGGATCCCATCCAGCCCCATAGATTTGTGAGTGTCCAGTTGGCATAGCAGGTCATTCACTGCTTCCTCTTGGATTACGGGGGGTTTATCCTGCTCTCCGTCCCTGTCTTCCAGCTCAGGGGGCTGAATACCCTGAGGATAACTGGTCTGACTATTAAAGACTGAGGCAAAGAAGGCATTAAGTACCTCAGCCTTTTCCTCACCCTTGGTGGCATTGTTCTGCCCCGCATCCAATAGAGGATGGAGGTTCTCCTTGGCTCTCCTTTTGTCATTAATATATTTGTAAAAACATTTTTTGTTGTCTTTAATGACAGTGGCCAGATTGTATTCTAGCTGGGCTTTTGCCTTTCTGATTTCCTCTCTGCATGACCTAAGAAGATCTGTCAAATCTAAAATATTTCCACTCATCTTAAGTTCATAGGTTTTAAGGCTAGAAAAGTACTTCTTATGATCCCTTCATAATGAAGAGTAAAGCAGTGTAACCTCTGCATATCACCAGGTATAGATTTCATGCAGTGATATCTGCCAGCCATCACTCTTAAGCTAAGGTGGGTTACACACTAGGTTTACCAGTAGAGCTAGATTCGCTGTTGTCAGCTAGACAAAGCAATATGCAGCTGGATTTGGATGGCAGTGCTTTACAAATTTGGGCACTGTAGAAAGCAACTTTGGAAATAGTGACATAATGGAGAAAGAGGAATATACCCGCACACAGATAAAATGATATCTAGTAAAAAGACAGAACAATAAAAGGGTAATAGGGGAGTGAGAATGTGATTTGATAAGTAGGTTAAATGCTACATTAACAGATCATGTGTGTTTGTGTAATTATTATTAACGCTGTTATTTGTGTGGTTTAACTATGAAAGAGACACAAGACAGAAATACAAGAGACCCCTACTTTGCTTAAAAGCCAGCACAGCTTAGCAAGTGGGAAGTTCAGGCTCTGTGTGAGGTGAACATGGTTTCTCCTCAAGAGGAATGGGAAGACAGGTCAGGAGTCAAACGGTGCGTGACCCTTGATTCCACTTGACATTAAACAGGAGAGTTGAACTCCCCTGCAGCTTACTGTACCCTGTACTATATCTGTTCCTTTTTTCGAATAGCAGTCCTGGAGGGATTCTAACAGAGATGGAGCAAATTTGAATTTCATCTGATCTTCCCAGTACAGCCAGTAGTTTAAAATCTAATTATGAATTAGACTGACCCAGAGCAATGTTTTCAGAAACATCTAGGCAGCTTAAGAGAAAAAATCTCTATTTGAAATGCAACATAAGTATATGGGAGCCTAAGTCCCTTAAGATTTCACCTTTGAAAAATGGCACTTAATTTAACTTTGGCTAACTCAGTGCATCTGATTTCACCTTGAAGGTTTCTCAGTTCCACTACTTGTATTTACTGTAGGAAACATATTTTGAAATGGACCAAAAGACTAATTTTCTTCTGTCCTCTTTTTTCTCTAATTCTTCTTCTTCTACATTTTATACTTTTTAAATATTATTCTAAAAAAAGGTGAAGTTGTACACAACTCTTGTCCAGTACATCAGTGATATTTTTTAGTTCTTCACCCTTAATTCAATTTAGCCTTAAGCTCAATTTTTTTTTTTTTTTTTTTGTTAAGAATGCTCATCTTGATAAACTCCTAAGGGCCACCTCCTTGGAGAGCTTTGTTAAATCTAATTTTATTAAGACTTAGGATATGAAAATCTTGTTTGCATAATTATCTACATTAAATATTTCTACCTTTTTCTTTGGAGACCTCATTTGTAATCACTCTATTTTTTTTCACCTTTACTTTTCAGACTATAGTTTGAAACAAACCCTGCAGGGTAATAAAGTCTAACACATTGCATAACTAAACTTCACTTCCTATGGACTTTGCTGCAGCTTAGTAGGAATTGTGATGCATGTTGTATCATTTTGCTGTGTGGTGCTGTGAAATGCAGTAAGTTAGGTGATGACAGTAACGAAAAATAAGTTTGTCAGAAGAGGACATCTTCATTCATAGAGAAAAAAACTGAGATGTTGATTCAAAAGTAGATTTTTTTTTTTCTTTTGAACCAGCACTGAAGTATCATTATCACAGTTGTGAAGAAGAAGAGCTGTATCACAGATAAACCTGTTTTTTTTTAAACCTTTAAGAGATCTTCAAGTACCTGTTTTACTCTCTGGTCAGGAGAACCCTTACACTTGAAATCTAAGGACCGTTGGATTCCTGAAGATGAGAAGATAATATGTAATGACAAGTCTTGTTCTCCAGGGTTGGAAAAGATATAAAGGATGCTGTAGAAGTAATTAAACACAACCTACGCATAATCCAGAATCAATAACATGTGATTTATTTTCCTATCATACATCATAAATTAATAATAGCTAACATGAGTGGTTGGATCAATCTACCCTAGTTTTAATTTTCTAAAACTTTGGTATCTATTCTAAACCAGTTGTCTACTTTCCCCCATTAGGCACTGGAAGAATAGTGAGCTCCAAAGAAGGCACCTATTTTAGCACTGATTTTAGCTTTCCCTGGATGCCTCTCTCATTTTACAACAGAAAAAAAATTAGATGATTTGAGGCAGACACCTAACTTTTTATTATTAAAGTTAGGTGACATGGATTCCACCTTAAAAAAAAAAAAACAAAAACAAAAMCAAAAAAAACCCATAAACAATACACAATAAATTATATGTATTCATAAAACAGTCAACAGAGATTATGGTTTTATAAAAGACTAGGATCAATTAACAACGTTTTTGGAAGAAAAACACAAAACAAAAAAAAATCCAGAATCTGTTTTCTACCAACTACATTGTGTACTATTCATAAATGGCTGGCTGTAATCATATGAGTCTTAACTACCAGTGACTAATTGTTAACTTTTTACTATTGACCTATAGAGCTGATTCAAAGTCTACTTTGAAAATATTTCAGCTGTTAAAAAACTGTTCTGATTTTCTTCCCAATTAAGATTAGACAAATAAATAAAAAGAAAAACCTTACAAAAATAGCTAAATTAGTTTCTGACACCTCAGCAGATAATATAATACATATGTAAGGTGAGGGACAGAAAGTGTTTGACAGCTCTAATTGCATAAGGTGATACATTCAAACAATGACTCAAGAAGATCAAAATCCAARTGTGGCCCTCAGATCCTTCTTCCATCTACAAAGCACTGTCAAGACCTACTCCATCAGTGTGTTGAGACTTCCTGAGATGTAATGCAGTATTGTCACTGAGATAACTACAGACCTCAATTATTTGCTTGCGACTGATCTGGGTCCTTGGTTGCTCAGGCACGAATAAAGGATGTATAGGAATTCTATGCTTTTGTATGGGTATTCTGACAGGTGATCATAAGGGTGTTGTTAACCTCACTGCTTTTTAATCATAAGTAGACCATATAGAAAGCGAGAAATCTCTGCTTTCTCCATCTGTGAACAGGATCAACTGGCAAACTGCTAGTTTAGGCTGACTTTCAATGAGGATGCTGTCATCTTTTTCCAAAGGCTGAAGGTTTTGTATTAGTCTGTTTAATGTATCATTCAATACATTGTAAAGTCAGATTACCCCAAATTTTTGAGTATACAAACCCATCATTTGCTTTAGGCAAAGTTATCTGCTCATCAGTTCCCTACTCCCTTCCAGCTGTGAAGGGCTCCCAAGTCAGCCCCAACTGACTCTACATTTTCCAGAAAATTGGCATGTCAGAAACACATAAGTCTCCTGAACTGTTACTCAGATTCTTCAAGTTTATAACGGTGTGCTCAAAACACATTGGTCATAATTCTGAGCAACCTTCTCTAGCAGGGGTTTGAACCAGGCTTTGAGCCTGGTTTGAAGCATGGCTTTAAAGCCTGGTTTGAAGCATGTTTTTAAAGCCTGCTTGGAGCAGGAGTTTGGACCAGGAGATCTCCAGAGGTCCCCTCCAACCTCAGCTAGTCTGTGATTTTTGGGAAACTGAATACTTGCTGCGAAATTCAAAAACATCTGGAGACTTTAGACAATTAAATTTTGGTACTTGTGCGAACTGTGTGTCTAAGCTTCTGTTACAGTCTATGACAATCCAGCTAATACAATTAATGGAGACTGGAGAGGCACTCATCTGCCCACATGTAGGTGTCACGTTTGAGGTGGTCTGTGCAGAACTCCCATGGAGGTACTTCCAGTTATCTGGTCAAATCTAGGTGACTACAGTTCTGAGCTAAATTCCACATTTCATTTTTTAAAGGTGATCACAGTTTCCATTTTGCCTCATATTAAGCACCCAAAAAATAAGGGCAACAGAATGAAATGGATGCTTTTGAAAATCTCTCAATTTCTCCAAAACTTCAAGAGAAGGGAAATGGTGGCTTCCCCATTTTGAAAACCCTTCAGGCTCATTGATCTTGAGATTTTTTCATGTTTTTCATCATAAAGAAAGAATCATCATTATCCTATACATGATGTTCTATTTACATTAATTTAATACATGTGAAAAACAGTGACTTAAAAGTTCTGAATACAGGAGTTCTAAGTTGAGTGATTAAAAAAAATCAGAGATGACCAAACCAGCTTCTCTTCTCATCATTTCCATGAGATGTAGAAGAAACACTTTTGTTAGGGAAATAGTAACCTTGTCACTCTGGCCATTCAAAGATAGGTGAAAATGTAACATACCAAGTTGCTATTCACTCCAAGTGCATCCCTCTGACAACTTTCCTTTCCATTAAATTAATTTTCTTTGGCCACTGAGATTATGAATATGATTCCCTAGAGTAGCAGTTAGAACTCTTACCTGAGGAAGGTCAGCTTTCCAACCTTTCTTCATAGGTGTTTAATATCTTTTATTCAATTACTGTTTAATTTAAAGTCAATGGGATTTAGTGTTTTAAGTGACTTCAGTACTTCAGAAACTGTCCTTATGAGGAAAGTCCTTTCTCATTTACGTAAAACTAATAGGACTAGTATTCAAGTGCTAAATTTAGCACTTAAGTGTTAAATCAAGGCCCAGRAAAGAAAGAAAGGAAAAAGTTTGGGGCATGAATTGAGCAACTGTCCCTGGTGATGAAAAGGTCTGATTCTGCTTTAATGTTAAGGGGTGTAAATTAGGATTAGGCTTCATTAAAGGCAGTGACGATACATCTGGTACCAAACCCGTACCAGTAAAATCCAGTTCAAACCTTTATTTGGGACCTTACTTTCTCTTTAATAAGAAGAATTATTTCTATGTGAAATTATAAGGCAAAAATTTCTTAAAATAATTAACAAACTGATTCAATAGCTTTACAAACAAGAATCATATTAATCTGTTGTTGTTGTTATGCATGTTTTGAATTATACACACAAAAAGGGAAGTGACAAAGAAAAAAAACAGGAACTTTGTTTTAGGTGTGAAGCCTTAAATTGGCTGATAAATTTCCTTTTCATGCTTCAACATATTTTTATATCTTATTGTTAACTATATATAACAAATCTCCAATATTTGTATTTCTGCTGAATAACCTTGGAGATTTTTCATAAGTAAACACTCATAAGATATGTGTGTGGCTATCGTTTTTAGTTCTTTCATTCTCCTGTGGATTGTAAGTTGAGTGTATGTGTGTGAGAGAGTGGCATTTTATATTGACTGAGACAAGTATAACAACCTCCAGYGGCTCAGCTGCCATCACAGTAATTCCACATCTCATCCAATTTGTGAAGAAATGTACTTTTGAAGTTTTGATATAATAGAAACAGAATAGAAGGACCATCTGAAAGATCTGGTTAAGGTAATACAATGGGGCATACATTTCAATACAAAGGTTTGCTGTTATCCATCCTTCCCATTGCTTGAGGGAATTTGTGGCAAATTCGGGGAAGATAAGGTGATGGTTGGTGTGATGCAATATAATGATGCAGATCTGAGATAATGATCAGAAAGATGGTGATCTTGTCTATTGATCATAGTGCTCCTGCAAGATTATCTTCTTTAGTCGACTTAAGGGTTTTGAAAATTTTATGGTGCTTCTTTGAAATACAAACACATCGTGCTGAAGAGAAAAACTTCGTATTGCATGGATGTGTTCTGAGATGTTCCTTTTCTCTTCAAGAGTGATATTTACAAAACAAAATAAAAGAAACAAGCAAAACTTTGCAGCCAAAAAGCTAATGAGTACCAGTGTGAATCTGAGAAGGATAAAGTTACTTCCCAGCAAAACATGTCACCTGCCATTTTCTAGACTGCCATGTCTCACAYAAGCAGGGAAAAATCCATGAGTCCAATTCTTCACTGCCTTTTATGGTTTGTAATTCATCTCCCCTCAGGAAGTCACCTGTCTAAGGCAACATTTTCATACCTTTTGCACTCATTTTGCTCAAATGTGGCTATATGAGCTGTATGAAATGTGTCTTTCAGTCAAAACTTGGCAAAATTAAACACATATAGAAAGGGTTTTATCAAAATAAATTGGGTAAGATTAGTCAATAAAGTAAACTTAGAGATCAGAGAAATCGTGAAAAATCATATCTAATTTCTCAGAGATTTCTGTTCTTATTAATTATATTTATTATGGTATTCACTAGACAAACTACCTCATAAGCTTTTAGTGAATTTATCCTTTTCTGCAAGGCACGAGACAAGTACTAATGTCTCAAGGAGTTAATATGGTTTATCATTGGGTTTTACCACTGAACATTTAAGGTCCCAGTTATCAACAACTTTCCTCACTGTTTGTACCCTGACTTATCTGCTTTCTTAAGTAGAGTGGTATTTTACATACGTGTTTTACTGGCATAAAAAGCAATGCAAGGAGCAGCTTAACAAAGCAACAATTGTATATGCATGTGTATGTATATCTATACACACACACACACGCATGAAACCTAATTGTGTATATATATATGGTTCTACTACTGGTGTATGCTAACATTGACTTGGGTTTCCATCAGTACCAGTAGTACCTTTCTCCACATCTCACCAATGTTCCTTAAGAGTAATACAGGAAGGCTGTTTCTAATAATGAAAATAACTCATCAGTTTATACTCACTCACTCCCTAGATGATACTGCCAGCTACAGTGTGAGCATACGTCCAGTAAAGAGTGGACCCAAACTATTGATTCATCTAGGTTAACAGACTCTGAGTAGAGTTTTAAGCACAGGGAGTCATATGGCAGACATGAAGACCTGTAAGGTCAAGAAAGCATCTCTGCAGATTTAGCTGTCATTAAGGGTTATAAATGTGATCGTGATGTTGTGTGACTAAAACTAGGTCTCTCTCTTTTAGGCATTTTAACACTTATTCTTTGGTATCTGAACAAGGTATATCTTTTCATGCRTTTTTTCTTCTCTGTTGGGTATGAAAATGCTAACACCACTTTATTACAGCTGGAGATTCAGGGTGTGGACACAGTGCTGATTTACCACAGAGTGCAAAACTGAATATGTTTTCAGGCATCTTACTTAAATATCAAATAAAAAGCTTAAGCATGTAACTCAAGCTTCTGAACAGAACACGTATTATTTAGGCACTTCTCTTATTGAGTCTATGATTAACTTTTCAGATCCTTTGGATACCAGCATGCAAAAAAGTACTGCAGAATAAACTAGAACGCAAACTTACAGCATATATGTTAATTTATAGACACTGTTGGAATATATACTGTGCCTGCACAGTAAGTGCAAGGTGGCTTATCCCTGCCTCCACTGAGTGCCCTAACTTCCTGTTACAGTGTTCCTTTTGTCTCTTTTTCTCTCCATCTCTGTGTTCATCCCCCCCACCAAAATTCAGATTATTAAATACTATAACTTCAGCAGATAGAGTGAAAATCAGTGTTCTCTATCTTTTGACTCCAGCTGGAATGGCATGTATCCTGTTTGGTACATGCTCAATGGAGAAATGTTTGAGCCCCATTAAAGTGTGGAAATGAACACATCTCCCACATCTTTGCAAAGAGCTTGAACTACTAAGATGTTAATTTAAAGAAAAGATGACAACCATTAATCTGCTTGAAAAGAGAGGTGGAAACTACTGCAGGGCACAGATATCCTTATTACTATAAATGCTTATTAGGCCTTTTTAAGGTTGTCTTCTAGAATTAGATCCCCCAGGAGACTTGAGCAGAAGAAAGCCTAGTTGCTGCATTGTAATCAATATTAGGTATGAGTTAGGCTGCTCATCCCTGCCAAACCTTAATACAGTTATAGGTACCTGGGGAACTTTAAACTAAAGAAGTCAGGTGGCAAAAGATTTTAAGCTCCTCGGACATTAGGGGTCAGCTAAGGATGACAGTTTAAGTGCTTACTGTACATTTTGTGTAAGTCCTAGATTAGATACTCAAGTCCTTATATCCCATTGGGTCCTAAGTCTTTGATGCATTGCACTAAGCCGAGGTGTTTAGCTGACATGCTTAGTCACTTAAGCTCCTGATAGAGGGAGAGTCAGGCCACCTGTAATCTGAATCACTCTTTTGAGTTCTCCATCTTTGTCAATTGACTGCAAGAGAAACCCAGGGAGAACAAGTTTTCAGATGTAGGTGTTCTTTAGGTATGACTTTAATACTTAAAGTTAGGTGAAATGTKCCAAAGCATCAGTAACTTCAGGCTGAAAGCCACGGAGGAACTTTGTGATGAACAGGAATTCAAAGTCATCTCATGGAGTTCAAAACCCAGTGCTTTAACCTACCCCCGCACACACACACACCCACACTTTGTTAGTATCTCCCTGCCTCAATCTACATGCTTTCATGGCTGTGCTTATACGGCAGGAATATTTGGAATCTTTGTTAAAGTAAAACTGGCACAACTCTTGAATGAAAGTTAGGACAGCGCGTGAATGAAGAGTGATAAACCATATTCCACACATACGCAAAATTGTTGCTCAGAGTACAGTTTTTATCACTTGATCTGAGTTGTCAGTGCAGCGGAAAAAGATTTTCTTTCATTTAAAACTTACAAAGTGTTGCTATCTATTTGATCTGAAAGTCAGTCGTTGCTGCCGGACCACTGCATTTGTAGCATTAGCATTTCAGTGTGTGCAGTTTACTGAAATGTAGGCTGGCATTTTACATTATTAAGACTATATAAAAAGCTTTAGCAAATTGCCAAGACCCATTTCCCCTATCCTCCCACTTCAAGCATTACCTGGGCTTATATCACTGCTAATGTGAAACACTTGCTCACAGCAGCAAGTGGCAATTCTGGGTACATCAAACCCCAGGTGAGGAGTAATTATGATTCAATGTCAAGATTAATGTTGTCATAACTTTAAAATATGGCTGACATGACAAAACCCCCCTGCTGTCTGAGGATAGCCCAGACACAAATGTGTTAGAACAACTCCAGCATTTCCCTTAGCACCCTTAGTGCCAGGCAAATCTCTAGCTGGTTCTCAAATAATGATGGAAAAAAGACTGGAAAAAGGAAGAAGAAAGGTAAGGACAGATGGGATGAAAATAAAATAGAATGACCCATTCCATCACAAACTGCTGTGTGGGGGCAGGGGGAGAGGAGTGTGCAAGATAAAACAAATAACTTTAGTTTAGTTTTGAAAGCGTCCATAGTTAGAAATGTTTGGGACTTCAATAGGAAATAAATTCCAAAGAGTTCTGCAAGCTCTTTGATGAATGTGTGGAATTGTCTCCTTGTCTTCTCATTAGCACTTTAAAAAAAAAAAAAAAAAAGGGGGGAAGAAATAAAAAATAGAAGATCTGACAATTCAAGTGATCGTCTTTAGCTTCTGTTGTTTTCCATTAGCAACGGGAACATACTCTTTTAGTGAAACACAAAAGCTGGTTTCCAAAGCTACTGCTGAGTTCTGCAGCATGCCGGGACCTGATTCACTTGTTCTAAGAGCAGCTCAGAAAGGTGGTTAGAGACAGTTTTCAGTACTTTATTTGTCCCAATTATCTGTTCCTGCCTATTAGCGTGAATGAAGCATCACGGCATTGTTTATCACAGGCTTTGTATTTGCTAATAACACTGTTGTTTATTACTCTGAACATGTTGTATGCAGTCAATGCGGGTTCTGTTATTCTTTCCTGCTAATCCCCATAAGCTTTCAGACCCATTTCTTTCTTCTTTCACAATAAAACTGCACATTTATGAATCAGTGAAGCTTCCTCCCACAGTTTTTCATTTCAAACTTGCCTAAGATCATTTATATTAAGGTTTCTGGCCTTATTTCAGAGCTGTCCTTATTTATAATCCAGGCAAATCAAAATCCTGGACCTCATTCATCCAGATATTTTGAAATTGGATGTTAATTCAATGAATCATAATTATCATTGTCTGAAAAGTTCAATACTGTTTCACTCATGTGAACAGTTCCTGTGAGTCTGATTCGCTCTTTGGTCACTTGATTCCATTGTAATTCCATCAATTTCAGGAGAATACATAAGAAACTGGAGGCGAAATTGGTGCAGATCCAGCTCGATAGTCCCGTGGGAGTCTAAGCAGGATTTCCTAAATGTAGAAGCAGTGCTAATGGAGTCAAAGTTTACCAGAATGGACCCTCACTAAATTAAGATCTAATGTTATGGATAATTCGGCATAATTCATGACAACAACATGCAGAGCCGTCTTGCTATAGTACTTTTAGGTTTTTACAGACTTCACAGCATGGACGTCTGAATATGACTGTTCTGCAAAAAACATTGGACGTAGYGCCATCCTAGTAGTGTAGTTAAAGATGCTGGCAGCTGAGGGCTGTGCCGCAATGAGCTCTCTCACACAGCAGATTAATCAGAATATCATAATGTGATCGTCTATCTCCTTTTTACATAATCTGATGAGCAGTTACTTAATCATGGGTACATTTATAGTATATCCCAAGATCTTTTTAGGAATTTACTGAGATGAATGAGGCTATTTTCCCCTAAAGTGGAAATTAGAGGGAAAAATGTGCAAAACAATCTATTTAGAACAAAAGGTTGGGTTTGTACGGGGTGTGCGTTTTTTGTTGGTGGTGGTGGTGYGTTTTTTTAATGTGGTAACATTTCATATCCATATAGTCAAATACTTTTGTTTCAGCTGGTTAAATAATTTTATTTCTACTTTCTAAAGTTGGTGTATTTAGTTCCCCCTGCTTAGATTATCTGTATATGTATACCCACATAGTAATTATATTTACACACCTACTGTTATCAAATAAAATCTATATCATGTGGGATTAGCATTAATGTTTTAACAGAAACAAAATAAAATCAACATTAGAAATACATATTTATTTGTTTCCCTTTATTAAAATATTTTTCCTTTAGGAAAATGGAATGTTTCAACACTGTTAGAATGAAACGGAAAAGTCAAAATGACTMGCTTTAACATTCTCTGAGTAAACAGTTCATCAAATTTCAACACATTCCAAAGAAAAGCTTCAATATAAAAAAAATGGTAATTTTAGCACAAAACTGTTTTAGTACAGACTTTAAAGCCTTTCACAGCTTCAAATATGTCCTGTAAGTGGACAATATTTTGGTGATATTTTTCTGAGCATTATGCATCTATCAGTCAGATTTTTAATGTTTCATTAACAATGACAAAATACTTTCTTTGTGAGTTTGGATGTAAAAACAGTTAAGTAATGTCTACAGAAATGTCAGACATCTAACATAACTGGGTTCTAGTCCATCACTAGGAGTCTTGCAAACTATTGCACTATGAATAATAGAGACCAAAGTGACAAATGCACTCTTTACTCTCTAGAACTGTCGAGTGAGCTATCTCACAGTGTGTTTTACAGCTGCATGTCAATCTGGGCCATTATAGTAAAAGATCACACCACATGCTTCTCTAAGAAGTGACTTGGTTTGCTAGACCAGTTGACAGTTATCACCATTACTCTCTGAACAGAAAAAAGTCTGGAGAGCAAAAGACAAAGAATATGTCTACATTAAAATAAGATGTAGCAAATACATGTTGCCTTTATTCTAATTAGTGGCTTTGCAGCAGCACAGACTTCAAAGGCTGTACACATCAATCAAGTCCCCTTGGCCTTGATATCAGTAGTATTAAGATTGATAGTTCTTGCTAAAGTCTGTCACAACATCTTCATTGACATTACTACCCGTCCTAGAGACGTTGAAGGTATCAGGTATTTCTAGTCTCATGGAACAATTTGGGTTGGAATAAACCTCAGTAGGCCATCCAAGCCCTGTCAATAGCAGGGCTAATTCTGATGTTAGATAGCGTTGCATGGGGCTCGTACTTCACAATCACATCTCCAGATGCAGAAGCGAAGCAGAGTAATGATGTATTAAAACCGATACAGTCACTAGCAATCATTTGCTTTGTTGTTCTTTCTAGTCATGCATTTCCCTGTACTCCTTTGGAGACGTGCTTCTCTCATAGTCTGACAATATACTTCTCTCATGGCTCAGAATGTGTCTGGCCAAAGGGGGAAAAAGTAAACACCATTATGTGAAATGGTTGGATAGCTCTACAAATTTTTAGCTATTGCTCCTGTTTTTCCCACTTCCTTCATATCATTTGCTTGTCACACTTTCTAAAGTGATGCTGGTGGTCTTCAATGCCATGTTTAATTCTGTGAAGGGAGATATACTTCCTGTTGGAGATATTCAGCACATTTTCTATTGTCTTAAGGCATTTGACTTACTATTTATTTAAGAATAGTTTAAAGAAGATCATGCATGTTACACAAGCAATAGCATTAGAAATGTTTCCCATTCTTCCACAGTCATTTTTAGCTTTATCACATGGATGACTTGAATGCATATATACATGTATCTTCCCATAAAATAAAAAGATGTGTGTACCCATCCTTACAAATAGAAAGCAAAGGTTCAACAGGAAAAAAAAAGAACACCCCTCCAAACCCCCTTTTTTTCTGTGTGTGTGTCTCCCTTCTGTCACATTCTTCCTTTCCTGTTGCTCTATGTTATCTCTCTTCAGTTGCAAGGGGGGGCGGGGTGGGAAGAACAACCCTCCCTTCTATTTCTTAAACTTGAACAACATCATTAAAGCAAATCCTGAGCTACCATTTTATTATCATTCTGGCAATATTCAACAATGAAATGTCAAAGGCAAAATTCAGGAAAAGAGTATGTGTCCTTTTTTTATATCCCCTAAAATGTCCTTGAACAATTTTTTTGCTACCTGGTCAATGATGACAAAGTACCCAAACAGAGAAAATACCTTTATCTGAGGAAATACCACAGACTAGGCATTTTCTGCTGAATAAAATCTTGTCATAGGTTTTTACGCTGACTGTTAGAGACAAACCTGAGCAGAACATATTGGTTTTGTTTCTGCTCTAGATCTGTGAGCTAATCCAGCTGACTGCCCCATCTTGGCTGCAGAAGTACTCTAGCCTTGATGTCTTGCACTGTTAAGTCCTGAAGACTGGGAATTCTCACTAGCCAAGATGTAAAATCGTGGGAATGTGGTAGGCTAAGTTGAGCCTTCTGAAGGCTCTGTGGCATGTTCTGTAGACTTTGAGTTTGAGTACACATGAATTTAGGGATTACAGTTCTCGTTTGCCCTACAGACATGTATGACCCTTGACAAAATACCTTTCTCTGTGTATCAGACCTTATCTCCAAAAAGACAGGAATCAATTCCTATCTCCTTTCACCTCTTTGGGGCAGAGCCTTATTCTTTTTACATGTGTAACACGTTGGTAAACAAGACCTCTATCTTAGTGGACATCTAGGAGCTCCTATCTTATCTCTGCTAATGATACAACTCTTAACACATGTAGCGGGAGCAGCTTTGGCAAATATTTAAAGAGAGACACTTTATGGTAGGGACCCAAAGGAAATAAGCAGCACTAGACCATGTTTTTTCCTATTAAATATGCCAAGGTAAGTAAACAGATTTGAATGGAGGTGTTTGTAGCACGTACACTCAGTGCTCTAGGCTGATACTTTTTGAGGGCTAAATTGTACTCTCAGTGCAGCCCAGACCAGTTTACAGGCTTTATATCTTAATTAAATCTTTCTAATGATTCAGAGCAATTTTTTAACTCCCACTTTACATTTGTTCACTTGCTAACACGTGCTGTATATATGCCTTCAGATCCCAGAATCACATTATGGATAAAGAATGGATTGGAACTTTAAAACTCAATTTAAATATGATTTAAAGTATTTGTTTATTTATTTCTAAATAAAACATATTGGCTGATACTTTATTGTAAATAACCTAGCCATTCAATTCAGAAGCCCTACTGAAAATAAAACAATCTTGATAACAAAGCTTATTTAGGAAGTTACAATGAAATACTGAGTGGTTTTTACTTTTACTAATGTAACTCCATCTATCTGCATGGTAATTCTCAACAATGCTAAGTTCTATTGCCCATTTGTAAGTTGATACAGTTACATAGTACAAACAGATGTTAAATTAGTTTATAAAAACACCTAGGAACAACTGTAGCAGCAGATTGCTTGTAAGTAATAGGCAAGATTATAAAATTCAGATTACAACAAAATGCAATAGCTTCATGCGCTGGCACAAATTAAAAATATATATACCATGGAAAAGGTGCAAAATGGATCAAATTAAGATAATGCCAAAATAAATGGACTCAATATTATGTTAATATTAAAGAACTTTACTAGCACCGTGATCCTGCCAAGGAATTTTAATGTGTCTTCTATCTCTACTGGTGATATTGCCTGCAAAGTATTAGTTCAAAGGTCTTACTAATATTCTCTAAATACAAAAATATTTGCAGCACATTCAAAAGTAAAACTATACAATGGAAAGATGGTGTATCTATTGTCACAAGTATAGGAACAAAACATGAATTCACTTTGTTCATGTAAAAAATTTCCAAATAAGAGGCTATTTTATTCAGTAAAGCAGAGGAATTACATTATAAAAGAAACACTGACATAACCCTAACTACAACAGCACAAATGTCAGTTCTGTAATGAGGCAGCATTCTCTGCTGCTTTGCTAATCTCTAGAGACATGATTCTACAACAAAACAAAATAAAATAAAATAATAAAAAAAAAAGAAACCTAGAAAATATACAAGAAACAGGCTGGTGTTCTTCTTTTCTTCCTTCCTAAAGGACATGTTGCCAATCCAAATTAGGTTAAATAAGATTTGAAATTAGTTCAGTCTCTATTAACAAGCTAGTAGAAAGAGATATGCATGGGGAGAAATGTGATTAAGTAGCTGAAAGGTATTACAAATTACAAAAGAAGAATGGACCATTGGACAAGTGCTGGGTGTGTTTGGCTGAAATCAGTTTGGCTATTGTGCAAGGGAAAATTTTGGAGGGGAGCAGAGGAAAATGAGCTTTATTCTTAGCAATTTTAAAATATACATAGAGTTGATTCTAAAGCAGCTTTTTAATTCTRCCTCACAGAAGTGTTTATTGCAGTTCCTACAAAAGGACTAGCCCTGTTGATTCTATGAGTCTTTTATACATTGTGACTAGCATTACAATGACTGACGCAACACGGTGAGTAAAAAAATAAAGTTCCCTTTCTCCCTCGGTCCCCCACCTCTCTCTCCAACAGATCAATATGCTTGAAGAAAATGTCACAGACTCCATTGAAGGTAATAGGTTTAGATCACCATTACATTTTCTATTCAATGAACTGAGTCTGTTTGGTCCATTTCTGTTGGAAAATTCACCTGTTTGAAAAGATTCATTTTCTTCAATGCAGTAGAACATAACAGCAGAGCAGTGATGCCTGCAGTATATATATAYACACCTGTGGTTCATGTGCTCTCCTTCTACTACATCAGGAGGGGGGAGTGGAGAAACAGGGAGAAAAAGAAAGAAGGGATAGAAAGGAAGATTTAGCCAACCCTATTTAAAATATAGTCCTGAAAAGTAAAACAAACAGAGCTGCTCTGTGTTCCTAGTGCTGTCCTGAAGCAGTGGCATTTGTTTGGAAAGACAGGGTGTGATCCTGAAAGATGGTGTACCAGGTTCAGGCCTGGTGCTCTGAAGTCGGAATAGTGAATCATTTACATAGAATTTAAATGGTGAGAGCTAGACTTTTTTTTTTTTTTTTTTTCTGGCTACAAGTCTATTTCTGAAATGTATAGAGTAAGACTCTTCAATACATATCTGTAGGGACTACCAGACCTCTGTTGCATGTGTGGAGCAATAAACAGTTCCACACCAACTTGGTATATATTGTATAAGGAAATATGTGGAAGAAAAAGGACAAGAAATAGATACCTGGATTTTTATTTTCTAAATTATGAGAAATTGCCAAATCAGACTTTCTAGCCTCTTGCACAACAAAACTTCCCCTGTTTTTAACCCTTTGGTATATGTTTAGCATCTTTCCCAAGAAAGTTTACACTCCTGATGTGGAGACATCCGTGACAGAGAATCTAGAACACCTTCTGCAGCTTGTTCAGTCTTTCTGACTGCTGAAAATGTCTGCTTTACTGCTTGAATTTGTATGACTCCCAGCACTTTTTAGGGCTTTCTCTGCTAAATGAAAGTGCACTTTACTAGCTAATATTTTTCCTGTCAAGGTATGTGTAAATTGCAATGAAATTACCCCAATCTCTCTCTCTCTCTCTTTTTCCTTTTCTTTTTTTTTTCTTTTTCATATGCTAAACTTATCTGAATGGTTATAAACTTAGGATTATTCTTTACTTTGGTCAGGGTACAGGCATGCCCTTTAACTTTAGAACTTTAGCATACAGACATCTCCACCAAGACAACTATTCAGAGTATGAGACATTAGATATCTTCATAGTAATGGAGAGATGTAATCAAATAAACAATATAAGGTATAATTCATCTCTTTAGTCTGTTTTCTAAATCAGAAAGAAATTAATTTCTCCTCAAAATGTCTGCTTCTCTTCATGAACTAAATGGAGAGCCAAGGGTACTAGCTCAGATGGACACATATGCACTGCAGAAAAGTCCAAGCCAGTGTAGATGGGTAATGGCACATACCACCAGCTGCTGGTAGAAATGGTCAACATGAGTTTCCTCTCACTATATTTTTCTTTTTTCTGCAAAGGCAAAAATATGGCCTTTTATTCTTTTGTCAAAGTATTTTTCATCAGGAACATGGAACTCCACAAACATAAGCTTAATTGGCAAAATATCAGTATTTTGTAGTGATTTATGACAAAAAGATACTTTTATTTACAGGGCATGATTGTTTCCTCTAGAATGTTTTGTATTTTCAGTTTTTGTCAAAAGCATTTTTATATTAAAGGTTCTTTATTTTATTTTTACATTTTGGAAGGGGACAGGTTACCTTTTAAGAGAGACAGTTAAAAGATTTTGGGGGTTTTCTTTTTAATCTCCCTTTTCAAGATGTTTTTGTGAGTCCAGGTCAAAAGGTCATCCAGCATCCTTCCCCCTTCATATTTATCCAAGATACCTATTTCTTAAATTTAACTCATTTCACATTATGTTTTACAATTTCCACCAGTCTTCCTTCCCCTTCGGCTTACTTTTAACCATGTTAGAACAATGACTTATAGCCATATGGTGACCYAGGAAGAGTCCAGTAGCAGAAATGGGATATGATTCTATCATAAAAATACTGTTTCAAAATGTATATGTGCAAGAAAGATGAATTAAGATTAACAGCAATTCCGTTTTTTTTAATGTTTCCTAATTTTCCTAATGTTTCCTTTTCTTAATGTTTCCTAATTTTTCCTAATTTTACCTTCATATTTTAGTATTCTTTTAATGCGGTACTGCTGGATATAATAAAACATTGGAATGCATGCAGGAATGTGTGAATGCAGAAATATCAGGCAAAATTGAATGGTTGTTAACAATTAGACCGGATAATTTTAAGAATGAAACCTCTGTTACCCATAATTTCATGAGACTGTAGTATAACTATTACTAGTTCTGAAAACACAGAGATATTCTTTTTGGTTGAGTTCTGTGTAACCTGTGATTTTTTTTTTTTTTTTTTTTTTTTTTTTTTTTTTTTTAATAGTTGGAGGAAAAGGAAGGGAAGGGAAAGGAAGGGAAGGGAAACTTTCAAATTTTCAGACAAAAACATGAAAAATGGAAAAAAAGTGCTAAGCATTTAAAACCTGAATGAAAGGAACCATTTAAGAAACTGCATTCATTTTTGAGTTGAACTCATCACAGTGGCTTATGATGCATGACTATAAATGACTAGTATTGGTTAAGTTCTCTTCTTTCTGTTAACAGAATATCTAGATCATGGTGACTAGAAAACAGAAGCACTTTGGCTTATAACTTGACTATATGCTCTCTATGCTGGTTAAGGATCAGTAAAAGTTCAGCACCAGATGCTTTGGGCCCGCACATGAAATACCTGAAATCATTTAGCAGTGCAAAGAGAATTCTGATGCTAATGAGGGCTAAAAATTGGATTCACAAGTTTACAGAGTACACCAAACTGAACAAAATTGTCAGCATAACATTTAAATTACTTTTTTTATAAGCTTGGCTATTTACAAATCATCAGACAATTACATCTTCCAAAAACTATTTAACATCAATTCACTCTGCCTTTTCAACAGTGCACTTGACTAATTCCAAATAAATTGAAAAAAATTACCTTGCAGATTGCAAGAAACTGACCAAAAACAATTGCTACAGTTTTAAATTGCGTATCGTTAAACTAACTCTGAATAATAGTTTTCATTTGCATTATCTTCCCTGCTCCAAACATTAACTATTTCACAGAAAGACAGAAATGTTTGGGTTTGATTAGTCTGATACACTGAAAGGACTTTGTTTACCCCTGAATTATCTGTGTATTTTGCCAATTAAACAATGCCATTAATAATGAAAGTGTTGAAAAACTACATTTCATCTTTTCCTTTATCCAGTTGTTATTACCACTACTTGCGCAACACTAGCAGATGTCTGTAAGAAGACTAATTCTTGGAGATGAACTTTGGATAGACAGAGTATGTTTTTGCCTTAAAAGGGGGACCCCAGATCTCTTAAACATGAGAAGGCCAACTGCAAGAACAGGCTGTTACCATAGAGGCAGCCAGTGACTGAATCTTCAATATCTACAAATGCCAGACTGTGGTTCTGTGTCTATGTTTCTTAGCAGATTATCCACTGGCCAAAAGATGCCCAAAGAAGCCTTGTGGAGATGAGGGGTGAGGTTGAACTCATGGGTTAAAATATTCCAGATGTAGGTTCCTACATTTCAGTGTCTTTCATGTCAGTGAAGAAGTCATTGATGAGCTCAGTTCAGTTGCCCACAGGTAGGTGTCTGGCATTGCTAGGAGCACCCCAGGAACCAAGCGCTGACCAAGAAGCTGACAAATGACCAGTGAGTGCTGTGACAGCTACAACACAGGAACTGTGATTTCCTGGAGTGGCAGCTGCGGAGAGACAGAACACCCCATCGCACCTGGAGTACTACAAAACCTCTGCCTGTGCACAGCTGAATCGAGCCTGGTATAGTCAATGAATGCTAGAGAGCTATTTTGTTTGGTAAATGTATATGAACTTTAGGATAAACTGAATAGTTCTCAAGGGCACGATTTACATGGCTAAACATGGATATCTGTTGTCATTTTAGATACCCCAGTGGATCTTGCCTTGCTTCTAGCTGGCTTTCTAGAAGGTTATAGATCTCCTGCATCATGTTTTTCAGCATCATATGCTTGTCTTCTTTGACATCAGCCCCCATTTTTAGAGTCTTGGATGAACAAGTATTCTAACAATTCAGCATTGTAAAAGGTATTCAGATTTTGCAGTTGCTGCAGTTGAACAACTGCAGTTGCTTCAGCTTAGCTTTACATTAAAGGAATAATTTAGACTAAGTAAAGATGTATTAACAGTCTGTACTTTAAATTAAAAAAAAAAAAGGGAAAAAAAATTCACTGCAGACATTTTCAGTTTTAGTGCAAATGTAATTAGTTTGATTTACTATAGCTATAGGCCACCAACTCCACCTAAGCTTCCAATGAATTACTAAAAAGGAGAGGCGGAGAGCCAGAGGTAGCCGGGGGAGTAAAGAAGTGTGTGGGACCAGCTCTGACACCCTTACTCAAACACAGCAGTACCCTCGGGTAAGATTTTMATAAAAAGGACTCAGAGGGGTTTGGCACTTGCATTTCTTTTTTCTCCTTATTTGAGTGCTTAAAACTCCTTAAGACTCTGCAAAAAACCTGTGCTTTATTCCAGATACAGTCTATATAGGATACTTCCAGAATAACGCTCAGTGATGTTAAAAATAATACAAGTCTTGTGCTTTGGGAGAAAGAAGAGGGAATACAAAAGTGTACCACCAGAAATGCTACTAACTGGCGAATGTTAATATAAAACAYGTAATTATATCCCTTCACATTCTCCCTTTCCTAATAGAAACAACACTGATCCAGCCTATAGTCTTGCAGTCCTTACCATGTAAAATAYCCCAGTTTCACAGACAGAAAGGGCAGAAGGCACTATTTCAGAAGTCTTTTCAGGTTTTCTTCATCTTATTTAACCTTAATTAAATCTTTCCTCCCACTGCAGGACAGCAATAGTTATCTCATAGTTAACCAGTAATGAATAACTGTTACTGGTTAATGAGTAATCATTACCTCAACTGAAGCCAATGGGAGACTGGGGTTTCCTAAAGCAGGTCCCCTTCCTATTTGCATGCTGCAGGGTAACATCCCTCTAAATTTGGCCCAGAGGCTTCACTTGCTGCCTACCTTATCAGCTGCATAAATGCCTCTGTGGTAGCATGGGGTATTTGATAAGACTGTGTGTCACATAGCACTCAAACTCCATAATCATCTCTGAGCCACAGGAGCTTAAAAACGGAGTGTGAAGTCATCTTTCAAGTTTGAATGCACAAGTAAGCAAAGACAGTAATTAAACTTCAATTGGTATTTTATTTTTAATTCAGCTGCAAAGAGCAGAATCTCGCCTTCAAATTTAATTAACAGCCTTCCCCTCAACCCCCTCCCACATACACAGCCAGCCATCTATCAACAGGGAGCTAAATTCTCCTTTCTCACAACCCCACTGAAATCACAGTGGAGAATTTGGTCCAGCAGTTTACAGAGTGCTGATGAGAGCCCTGTCATAAAAGGAAGCACATAACTTTAAGCTGAGACTCCCTCCTGCTGTTAAGAAATAACAGAGGATATTTTTTTTTTTTTCTTATTAAGGATCAGTGTGCCCTGCCTCACATCAAATGAATCTTTCTTATCCACTGATTTTGGCCTTCATTCTGTCCCTGTTTAGAACATTGCAAAGCAAAACAACAATTGAAAAAAAAAAAACTTTTAGATCTTATTATTCAAAGGTGCTGTATCTGCATTTTTTCTCCTTGGGACTGAACTAGAATATTACAGGCAGATTCTCATAGACAAGATTGCCAAGTACATGTCAGAGATGATTGGTGGGAAGGAATGGAAAACTTCCTCTATTGACACCATGGGATGGGGCTGAGAAGGAGGGGTGCAGCAAAGCTGAAAAAAAAAATTACTCTTCAAGTCAGGAGCTATGGATCTTCCTTCAACCCACCTCCTTTTCTGTGTGGAGTTCAGACCTGTTCTTTAGGCTGTTGAAGACTTCTAAAAAGAAGTGTTTAGGACTTTTTGTCAAACTGTGGTCAAACACAGGTGTCAGAAGATACAGTCAGATTTGCCTCAGAAATGGGGTAAGAGTCTGCAGAAGTGTTCTCAATGTAAATGGTGGTGGAGCAGGGAAAATAATGGTTATCAATGGGAAGGCGGTGATATGACATGCCTTAGCCATCTACTTTCTGTTCTGCTGTTTCTTCTGCAATATTGGCACATGGCACTTATGGATTGCCTGTTGTGATGCAAATGGACAACCCACCCTCCAAATTATCTTTTTTCCCATCCAGTATTCACAATTAGTGTTCACTGTGCTCACTCCTTGCACTTCACTGTTGAGGAGATACTGGGAAGTTCTTGTGCTTCAGAGAGTAACTGAATGCTAGCAGAGTATATAACCATAGGATTTCCCAAGGAGATCCAAGAAAGCACTGCCTAAAATTTAAATTA
>JAYKAV010003132.1:1827444-1860049 GCA_035582835.1 Phoebastria nigripes | reverse complement strand
TAGGGACATGGTTTAGTGGGCATGGTGGTGTTGGGTTGACGGTTGGACTTGATGATCTTAGAGGTCTTTTCCAACCTTAATGATTCTATGATTCTATGATTCTATGACTACTGCAAGTCAAAACTCTCCCTTGCCTGCAAAATGTTATGCAAGCAAACACAAAAAGCTTGAGGAAGATATGAGCTTTAAAGGAAATTATATGGCAGCTGTTCATTGCAGGGTTTCATGTACCATCTTCCTGAATTCTTGTAACTATCCACTGTCAGAAGCAAGCTGCTGAAATAAACAGGCCAATGGTCTGGTCCACTCTGCTAATCCTTGCTTTTGGATATACCAATTACAGTGAGTTCAGACTAGCAGCAAAATTAATTAGAGGAAGAAAGCTATTAACTTGTGCTGCAAAATTAGGTGAGTTAAGCTCCCTCTCACACACACCCACAAATAGGTACAGCTTTGCTAATTGATTACTGAGGAAGGCACCTGATATTATTACCTATATATGCAGTGTATGTTTTAAACTCCAGGGAGGGAATGAATCACTTTTTTTGTTCCTGAAGGCATTATTAAAACTAATACTAAAAATGTGAGAATTGATTGCTGCAATAGCATGGGGCAGGACTTTTGGACTAAATCCTCCAAAATACTATGCCTACATAAATCCTAGGAAGTGAACCTAACAACCTACAGGCTGGGCCTAGCTGAAATTGCTGGTGTTGCCCTGACTGTAGTGTATTTTCCAACTATTTAACTTTCAGCACACACAGAGGCTCAGGATGGCTTGCTCCGGAAAGCTGTTCACCTTTCTCCTGTTAAGACCTCTGTTACATTCTAGGCTGCCCAAATCTGCTGAAGTCATGAGAGAGCCCCTCCAGAATGGAAGAAGCATTTTTTGTCCTTTTTTGTAAAACAGGCTGTTGCTTGTAGTCCTCGCACAGGAAATGGGAGGCTGGAGAGATGGCATCAACCACACAGACTGAAAGAATTCTGGTGACAGACCGGCTCAGTGTCTAAACTGTTGAGTAAAGATTAAACGGGAAGGGGCTGTCCCCAATATTTTCTTTTAATGGATGAGGTCCATTAGGAATCAATCTTCAGAAGAAGACTGATCAGATTGGATCCCAGCAGTAATTACTACCTAACTTATTGTATTGGTATCCCATGTAATCAATAGAGAGAAACAGGCATTTTAAAAATCATATGCTTGTGTAGGTTATTTTAGATATCTCCAGCTCACAGCATCTCAAAAAAAGCACACCCATTAATGCAAGTACAGCTTTCTGAGTTTATGTATCAGTGAGTTCTAATTTGTACAGCTTTCTGAATTTAGAGGTGTTGCTTCAAGCAACAAGGAGATATTAGTAAAAGGTATAATTATAAGAATATTTATTATTAAAAGTATTCAATATACAAAAATCTATTAAATGGTCATGGCATTATGAGAGGTTATAAGGGATACCAATAAAAGCATGCATGCAATATTCTCAAATGTATGCCATCAAATAATCAAAGATCTAATCAATGTCATACTATTTATGTTAAATGCAGTCTTACATTACCCTTCTTTTTACTATTTTTGTTTGTACTATTATGTTCTGAACATAAGCTTGAGAAGTTTATAAACATGTTTATATGACCATATTAAGATAATTTCTTTCCTATCAAGGTCTGTAGCTAACATGGTGACACTCAACAGAATCTTGTTTAGCTGGCATTAGGTAAATATAAATAGCCTTCTAATAATTATAATATGTTGAATAGCAAGAGAAGCATATTAGAAGTGAAACAATAWTGCCAGCCTAATTGAGTAGTGGAAGTAAGTTAACAGTCCAATAATGCAATATAAATTAAAATGCCATGAAATCATGATAACATAATAAGAGTCTAAATAAGATTCAGTGAGAGTAATATTTCAGACAAAAAGCTTCTTTAAGATAGTTCTGTCTAAAATTACACATACAAAACTGCATTAAAGGAACGTTATTAAGGTTGCAAAGTCAAGCACTCAAAACAAGTTAGGGAATGCTCGAATTAAGTTTGCCCGCGCAACATTAATTTGGCACCCTTGCGTGGGGGCATTATGGCACAGTCTTTAATTACATGATCACATGCTATTTTTTTCCACAGGGTGCCTGCCACCTTCAGCTAATTAAGGTTCACAGGAAAACTTAATTTTCACATTCTCTAATTTCTGCAGGCTTGACTTTGCAACCTTAATGATGTTATTTTAACATAGGGTTTTGGTTTTGTATCTGTGTGTGTGAGAGASAGACAGAGGAGGAAGGGTGAAGGGGCAGGTGTGCATGTATTTCCCTAAGTTAAGAAAACAAACATTTCAAAGGTGATAGCCATCCCATGGTCTCATACTGACAGCCAGCTAGATCTTTGCAAAGATGGAAATATAAAGTTAAGCTCAGAAGTTAAGCTCATTTTCCTCAAAGCAGTGCTACTGAGGAAAATAAGTAAGGGGTAGCAAAAATGGGCTGTCATCTGCATTTGGCTAAGAAGTGGAGGATGCATATTTTCCATCAGCTTCCACCAGTATTGACTGGCTTGCTAGAAATGGTTGAATTCAATATTCTTGGGTTCTTTCTTAGGTTTTAGGAAAATATATGAACTGGACTGTTGTAGGCCCATTCACCCTGCCCTGGTCCAGTCTCTTTTCTCTGAGGGCTCTTAAGTTCTTCACATATCTTCTCATGGCAGTATTTATATGCTGTAAGTAAAGACTACTCTTGATCTCCTTACAGGTAAGTTTAACAGTCTGAGTCCTTGGAGTAACAATACATATCATTTTCTCCACCTCACATTTCTTACGTCTCTCTCCTCTATCTGCTCTGATTTTAACATCTTTGTTAAAAATTTGGTACCGCAACAGGGTGGAACATTCCAGCACAAGCCTCACACCTGGTGGTTACAGCATACTCCTGACTGCATGCTCAGGAATCACACAAACTTTTCACATCTTGAGTAAGAGCTTGTGTTTGAGCTGTTGAGGCTGGATCTTCCCCCTTCTAAATATGCCCTTGTTTCTTCTTCACATTTTATATCTGTATCTATAATTATTTATTTGTCTGAATGTCAGTATGCATGTGCATGTCATATATATATTTGGTATTTTGTTATATATATATTGAAAGTATACACACACATAAAAGTACGGGGACAAACCTTACATCTGACCACTTTAAAATAGGTATCATCTGAATGCACTTGTGGGATGCTAAGTAGGCTTTTGGATATCAGGTGTGTCCAGCAGCCTGGCTGGATTAATTTACTGACAAACATAAGCAGAATGAAATTACACTGGTGAAGTTTATGGTCTCTGCATACCTCAAGGTGTGGCTGAGGGTGACTGTGTGCACAGTAGAGGTGGGTGATGTTAGGCTGTGCTGTGGACCCTGTTAGGGAGCTGACAGAGTTTTTTTCCAGCTCACTGTGCAACCTGAAGATGCACTTGATTCTGCATGATCCCAGAGTCACCTTTTCACTCTTCCACCAGCTGTACTTGGACAAAACGGTTTGGGAGTAGTTCTGGTGAAGCTATGCTTTTTCAACAGATATAAGGTCTAGGAATACCTTGCAGTCACATAGCTATTTGAAGCATAAATTAACTTTAAAGTAACAAACTCCAGAACTGACTGCAATAGAGGTCACAACAGCTGAAACTTAATGTGGACTGTTTTTCCGTGTATGTATTCAGGTACAAAGTGGATTTAAGARCTTGCACTGGTTTGGTGCTGGGATACTCACATAGCTTGCAGCATCTGAGCTAATATCCCTGATATGTCTGTAAAAAGCATCAGTCATTTCATAGATTTCAGCGACTGGTGAAGTCTGACTTGAGCATTTGGGGAAATGGGAACTGGAAAACTGGCATGAGAGATTCAGGCACCCTCCAGTCACCTGAAGATGGGTGGAAATGTTTAGGGAAACAATGCCTAGGATCTTTTAGGACTACAGCATGGATCACATAGTGGTCTCGTACAGTGGCTGTTTATTCAGCTAAAAACGGTAAATAAACCTTCTTCTTTCTTCCTCCTTTTTTTTTTTTTCCTTTTTTTTTTTTTTTTTTTTTTTTTTTTTTTTTTTTTTTTTTTTTTTTTTTTTTTTTTGATGCTGTACCTCATTATTTCAAGTGGAAATTTGAGACTGATCCTCCAGCTTCTTCCTAACCAGTCAGATTAGAATACCTGTGGTCAGGTTAAGGTCTCGTTAACTTGTTTGTGTGTATGTGTGTGCATGTATTTCTCAGACAAAAAACCCTCCTGTTTTCCTTGCATGTATATTAATGAAAGGAATGACAGTTATTGCAGGAGCTGTTGCATTTTCTTTTTAAGTGAATCAAATTGGTGACAATGCCAACATTTTCTAGACTCTGGTTTGTTTTGCTTTTCAGACATCCTTTTTTTTTTTTTCCCCTTGTTTATTTTTTAATCAGATGATGAATGCCTGCTCCTTCAGTAGCAGGGTTCATGTTGCTCTGTACAGCTGGAGGAAGTGAACTGTAGCCTTTCTCCAACAACAAATTCCTTTCCTCATCTGGAAAGACCTTTTTCTTTTGGGATGACAAATGCAGTTGTATACCACCACATTTCCCACCTTTTTTCTTTCTTCCCTAAATGGAACATTCTAAACAGTGCATTACAGAGAGCTGCATGATGCTGAACTGCTTTATGCAGAAATGTGGTAGGGATGCTGTAGCTTTTATTTGGTCTAGGACAACTGGAGTAGGTGTTCAGACTGTGTTTTCAAATGCATAAGAACCAGTGCATTAATCTTTGCCAGAATTACCTTCATCTCTCTTCCCTCACTCCCTTCTCACAGCTCTTTCTTATTCACCTATTTGTTTTCTTCTTTCCTCAGGGCTGGTGGAGAGCTTCCCAGCCGTGGGGAATGGAAGGCTTGCAAACCAATGTGAGGGAAGGCTTGCAAGCTGACTTCTCTGTTGAGCTATGACATGATCCGAAGTCTCTCCTTCAGCTGACTCCCTTAGACTTCAAAGGGACTCGGTCAGGCCCATAGTGTTAGAGGWCTCCAATTAGACCTAATTACAACAGCATGTTTTTTCATAACATGAATATATGCCTGCAAGCCAAAGGACTGTGAAAAGGATTTCATAAAGGCCACTCAGTACCCACTATTAGGTTATATTATTAGTTTCTCTAATTTCTAGAAATGCTTTCAAAAGATAATATTACATATGCTAAAGCAAAACAGTGGTAACAATTAATATTTGGCCTTTATATATAGTTTTAATTCTGGTAATGAAGGAACTCTTACAGACCAGAAACCCTGTTAGCTCTCATGAGGAAAAACAAGATACCAGATGTAATGCAGTGTGATAAATGTTTTGGAAAAAAAATACATGTTGTCCAATGTCACCTCTTTTCCTTAAAACCAACAAAAAAATTTTCCCTTTGGTGCCAGCAGACCCAGCTGTATTCAGATACAAACCAGCATTAAAAAATCTGCTTCCTGTGTTTGAGCCAGATCCTGGTTTGCAGTAAGTATTTGTGGTGCTTCGCAGGCAGAATGAAGGTAACTCAATTCAACCTAAAGCTAACACTATAAACACTAGCCATGCCAAGCTGACGTATATCTGTCTGTCTGTCCAAACCTTACTCCCACCGTAAGGAGAACAGGCAGGAAAGAAGTCGACCGTATTCAAGCAACCTCTGTCAGTGCTGTGACTCAGAGAGCTCTGCCAGGGCACCTAAAGAGAGTTCTCACCAGGCTTCAGTTTGTGCTGGAAATGGCTGAGGCTCTGCTACTTACCGATGCAGCGAGGATCGGCAGAAAGTATATTTCTTCTTTCATTTTTTCCTATTGACCTTCTTGCAAGGTTTAAGGTTTAAAGTTTGCCTTGTTCCAGAGGATTGGATTTTGCAGTCTTACAGCTACAAACTCATACTTGTGTAAGAGCAGATTTGATCCAAAGACCTTATATTCCCTCACCAATTTCATGAGCCATTGCATTTCCCCATCTGTAGTGATTTTAAAAAAATACATTATATTACAGGATATGCAAAACATTAGCTATGAAAATGGTTGAATCTGAGGTTTTATGGTTTATCATGGAAAAAAGTCACATCAGCTAACCCAATATGCAGGATGTCCATTTATGGAAATTACTGTTAAACCTCCATGTAGCTATGCCTAATTATTATTTTTTAATTATTTATGGGGTTCTTTTTCCAGCTCTTATACCACCTACTTAACACCTGAGGCTTTTTGCACCAACAAAATGAACTGCCTTTAGTACCTGAAAGAAATTATGATTGCTAATGTACTCCTGTTCTGTATGTGTTAATATACTCTTTTACAAGAATGATGAGCCAGGTACTGAATGAAGTTCAGAAGCCAAGGGCAGAAATTCCCTGGCACATCATTTTCTAGGCACCAAATAAAGGGAGAGATGTAAGAAGAGTTTCAACATGGTTTGGTTTTGCTTTTATTTGGCTGTGGGACCAAATGGCACACTTCTAATGAGGACTCATCCTCTTGGCAAGTGGAGTTCAAATAGAAAATATGAGCAGGAAAACAACAGGGAAAATTTGTACCCAGATGTGACTCTTATTCTGCATAATACTGTAAATGTCAAAGTCCTGGCTCCTATGCTATTGTAGATTGCCATTAGTTGAAGTTGCTAGTGCACAGAAAAGGGAAAGGTGCTGTCTTTTGAAGTGTATTTTTTTAGTACCTTGGAATCACCTCAATACTTTTTGTGGCCATGACATCCTATTCTAGTTACAAGACCAACTTCCTTCTGAGATCATGTGATTTCTTGGGTGATTAAATATATATTAAGACAATTCTTGAAAAAATCTCCTTACATTAGGTGGGAGAAAAGAATGAATAGTCTTGCTGTGAAGAATGAGGTGAGAGTAGACCTTAAGTTTAATAAATCTAAGGAGTATATGTGATCCTTAGACATATATTTATGGTATGCCCAATTTATGGTAGCCCATTAATGCAGTCTGTATTTCAGAGAAGGCTCTATGCTTAATCTACTAATAATAACCATTGCCTTAGAAATGGCCCACTATCTGAATTTGTAGATTAATTTATTTTAGATCCAGACACTATGCACTATCACCAGCCAAGATTATGGTCTTCACTACAATGGAATTTTTTCAGAAATATCCTACTTTGTAAAGAACTCTGTGCAAGATGCTTTTCTTTCCCCTTCTACAATAAGAAAAGAGAGTACCTGGGAAATTATCCAGCTATCTAAAGAAAGTTTCAGGACTTTGTTTTTTCAGCCAGGAAAAAAAAAAAAAAAGGAAAAAAAAAAGAAAAAAGGAAAAGCTAAGCGGAGTACATTTTTTAGTCCGCTGATAAGATGATGAGACCAACTATTAGTCTTTAGACCAATTTATATATAAGCTGCAGTATTTTTGCTGACTTTGCTAATTTCCTAATTATAAATGATAAGAAAACTAGGTCCACTACTTTTTCCAGATTAACACTTTAAACAAGAAGGAGTTACAATGGATAAGACCTAGTGGTAAATAACAAAATTTTAGTATACCAAGTTCCTTGATGGAGTAAGGAAGCTCCATGCTTCACAGATATGGAACACAGCTGAAACAAAACCTTTTCATATCTGTGAAGGGCAAAAACATCATTGCTGGTGCTGGAATAGCTCTCAGGAGGCTATGGTCTCTCAAGAAGGGATGGGCTGATCTGAAAAACTAATGCCAGTGTGTTCTGTTATTGCTTGGAGGATCAAATGGATGTCTCGTGTAACTATGGTTCAGGTCTGTATCTGGAGTAAATCTCCCATGATTGGGACTACAGGATGAAAATGTATCATGGAATGTAAAATTCATCAGAAGATGCCAACTCATCCTAACCAAGATTGTCATGAACTTTACAACAACTGCTTCCAGGGCAGCTGAGATTAATACTTTCTGACTTTGAACTGACATGAAATGAATCACTTCATCTTTGTTTGGAGAAGAAGGAAAATTCAAATCAGCGTGACCTAAAGACTTCTCTATGAATATTTTTTTATTATTATTTTCCATAAATCATGCTTATTCATAGAAAAAGATTTTGCTAGAGAAATTCCATCAAGTTTAACTTCAGAAGCACGTTTTTGTATTTTTAATTATTATTATAATTATCTACATTTTTCATTCTCATTTATGGTTAAATATAATAAAAATATTATTATTCATACCAAACTTTGACCTTTTTCTTTTCTATATAACCCAAATTTGCATCGACCTACTTAAATGATATTGCACATCTCTTTAATTAAATTGATGCAGAATGAATAAACAGCATCAAGGACTGAATTTTATTGTGAAAAGACCATGCCATGGCACCTAGTGTCAAATCCCCTGTAATAATATGTGCAATAGAGATGTTCACCCACTGTCAATCACAAACAGGAATCACTCTGTTGCCTTTCCAAGATCTTCTAACAAATTTATATATTTTTAAATAGGGATGAAAAGTAGTATTTTCTCTCTTCTAATGCAACTATATTCCAAAGCTGAACATTATTGTATAATGAACAATGCAAAGGATAATGACCAAGAAATCTGATCTTTTCTGCTTCTGAACACTGGACTCAGCAACCCACTCATTTCAAGTCAAATCACTCTTTCACTCTTTGCTGCTTCTTTTATCTGTTGTTGGTTTTTGTTGTTGTTTTGGTTTTTTTTTTTAATATATGTATTTTTGTTGGTGGTGTTTTCCTTCCCCAAAATTTTCTTTAGCCAAGGCTGCAGTGGTATGTTTATTTACTTTGTTTCACATCTACAATGCCAAGCAAAATAAGACTTTATTTAAAGGTAGAAGTACCCTATTTTCCTCCATAATCTTAATTGCATAAATGTAAGAAGAATTCATATTGTGCTCCAAACTTCCTGAAATAAGTGGAGACTGAGCCTAAATGCACAACATCCAACCTCTGAAATTTTGCAAGACATTACAGTGCTTAGACATCATGGGTATGTCTCTGTAGAATGGGCCCTTAAAACAGCTCCCTAACCTATATAATAATACCAATAATAAAGCTTTCAGTAGATATCAACCTCCTGCTAAGTGCACACACTCTGTTTGAAAATCTTGCTAATTCAAGACCATTAAAATAGATTCTCTTAAAGACTCCATTCTGTCAGACACCAAAACCAGAGATATATAGAGAAAGGGATTTAATTATCACTGTTCTATATCTCGAAGTGTGAGTTTTTTCTGAGTAATAATTGCCTAAGTTTGTCTTCAAAAGGCATTTTAATAGTGCTAATACTAGTAAATATTGCTCATTTTGGTACTGATGTGCCATTTTAATAGTTCCCACGGTTTCTAAAAGTAATTTCTTATTGTTTTACTGTAGAAAGAATCTTACTTTAATTATGTCATAATTGTTTGTAAGCCATAGAATCTTAATTAATGCCAATGGCTTAAAGGCACACACTGAGCACAGACTTTATGTTTGTGTTTGTTTTCCAGGCTCTTCCTTCTGTAACAAAAGCCTCAGCATGAGTTTCTATGAGCTGCCTATTTCCCCTGGTCCTTTCTCTTTGTTGCTGTTTTTTATATTAATATTTTGTAGTCTTCTCCCTCTTCCTGCTTCCCTGCTTCTGTCATGTGTAGGTTCTTCCTTCTTTTTTTAACCTCATTTCAATAGACAATTATCAATAGATTTCTAGACACAGCACCAATATGGGCTTCAAAACTACAAGTAGGTAGGAACTACAATAAAACCATAGAGTCTGAAATTATGTTTCCCTAAATATCTGTTTTTCCATGCTGGGAAAGCTTAGCCACTTGCGTCAAGCTTCCATTAAAAAAAAAAAGATAAATAGAAGAAAACTAAATAACTTTTCTTTTTGCAGTATATCTAATATTGGAAGACCTCAAGGAATTCTTATAATTAATACAAATATTCTGGTCTCGGCTTTGACATATGAGCAAAAATATGAAAAGATATTGCAGAAAAAAAAGCTTCCAAAGTTTCTGCTGGAAGATGAATAATCCTGCTTCTCCAGTTGAATCAAAGGTAAAGAGACAGACAATGGCTATAGCAGATTCCCACCTGGATTTGCTTACAAATTATTTTCATCACAGTAGTAGCTCAAGGTCTTAAATCCAGAGTCTCACATTCTAAGTGCTGCTTAAACACAGAAATTATTCTGTTAGAACACAGAGCTGAGAGAGACAACATTACCATTTTACAGGACACAATGAAATGATACATAAAGAGATTAAAGAACTAAATTTTCAAAGAGGCACTCACACATCCAAGCGAAAATAACTCTTATTTGGGTTTTTTTTTCCTTAAAATGTCTCAGCAAGTTACATACCTGAGTGGTTTGTGTGTTATTATTTTCCATGCCAAACTCCATCGATATCAAAATAAGTCTCAACTAGTAYAACATCAGACAAAATTCACATTACATTTGCTAGCTGGTTTTGGGGTTTTGCTTTTGTTTTGTTGTTGTTGTTGTTGTTTTTTCCTGGAGTATATTTCTAAGCTTTTACTTTAAAAATAATGTGCTGGCACTTTTTCTTTCCTCATGGGAATGTATTTCAGCAAAAAATTTACAATATATAAAATTGTGTTTGTTCTTTTTTAATGTAATAAGAAATGCAGGATTTAATTAAATGGCATAAACCYTAAGAAAATCCTTTTCTTTTTTTTTTTCTCTCAGAGCTGATTTATTAAGTACAGTATAAAAATTGTTTCCTCTTGAAGTTTCCAAATGATGAGTCATACAGTACATTGCTTGAAAGCAGTTTGTGTCAAAATTAGTGAGAAATCTGTGTTTGGAGCTAAGGCAGTATGATATATGTTGTCCCTTACTCTGAAGAGACTGAAAACCATACTGATCATCCATCGTCAAACTTGGCCATCTTTGTGTAGTGTGTAGGTAAAATGGAAATCCCACTGTGCATCTAGCTGAATCTTCTGCTGCTCACATTCATYTCCAATTCTGATGACACTAAGACTTTATGGCAGAATTGGAAATTAATACAGTTCTGTCATCATTCAATCACAGCTCGGTGATTAAGCTTCAAATGAAACTTCTTTATGCTCTAAGGAGAAACTTTTTAATTTTATCTATCCTGGTGCCAGCAAAGGGATGGCTGTTACTAGACCTTGAGTAATTTAGGCTGGGAAGAGTCCTCAAAATCACAATGCATCATGTTTCATCCACTTACCCCTGTGTAAACTTAGTTTGTCTTTCGCATGTGTGCAAACATATAACCACTCTTGATGGAAAAGGGAGAATGCACTAGACTACTGTTGTTGTACGTGCTCCATTAACTAGTGCGTTTCAAAATGTTTTACCATTGGTAGCTAATTCATGAATATCCTACACTGGTAAGCACTGTGTTTTACAGTCTAAGAAGGAATGAGTTTTGCCTAGTAATGGAATAAAAGAAAGATTTCTTGATTCCTCAAGAAATTTAGAAGAATTTGAAATTGACGATTATTTTCCAATGAATTGGAGAATTCATTTTCTGTGAAGAAGCAGGGAGAAAGACAGAGATTGGAAAAAAACCTGCAAAGGGAAGGTCTTAAATTTTTTATTAAAAATCCCTTTAAAAAAATTTTTGATTGAAATATGTCTTATTTAATGCACAATTCCAAAAATAATAATCCAACATAAAAAGCCACTTCAGAAGAAAATGAAAGTGTATTTTATTGTGATTATGTCAAAATGTGATTCATGATACTGGAAGAATCTGAACTGACAGCATAAATTTAAGAAAATTAATGTTGACAAAATTTGAAAGAGCCGAAACAGCTCAAAGGCTTGCAATAGGCTCTTGGTACTAAGCAGGATCAAGCCTTTATCACATGGCCTATCCACGCAGCAGAAGTAGTGTCTGTCTCTTAGGATTTTTATTACCCTCCTTGCCCCTAAGTGGCCACAAATGTCTAGTTTAGACTAGTAATTAAAAATACCAATAATCTGAAAAGGTGCAAGTTTCTGCTGCCAAAAATCTTTTTTCATAGCAAGAAAGACATATAACAAAAACAGAGGTGGCAGGAGGTAGAGGAAATTCTTTGAAAACAGTAAGGATTTGAACTCTGCAATGCGTATGATGTCACTTAGGATAGGCATAAATTCCAACACTTTATGACCTATCATCCAAGAAACTTGTACACAGATGTCAGTAACATACAATGACAGAAGGCCAAGTGTTAGAGAGAATTTTTGTTTGTTTGTTTGTTTCTGCAAGAAAACAGGATAGTTTTAGTTCTGTATTCAAATCAATGGAATTTTAGACAGAAGTAGTTTCCTTCCTATATTTAATTTTTTTGAAAAGAGTTGCTTGCTTTTCTGCCTTCCTCTGTCTTCAGGTACTTAAACTCACCAAAGGCAGAAATTGCTAAATGAAATTCCACAGCCTGAATTATAAATAGAAAAGAGCGGAGAATATTCAAGTCTGTCATTCTCTAAACTGCCAGTAGAGACTCTGGGAAGTCAGAAGCACTTTTCCTGCAAAGAGCAGGGTATCTTGCACCACCCTTTGAGTCCTGGGCACCAGCCACTAATGAAGGCAAGACACTGGGCTGGATGAACCAACACAGATCCAGCATGACAGCTCCTAAACCATCCTTTGCCAGTAAAACCTTAAGACACGGTTGCTGCTGAGACCTGGCAAGTTCTCCTCCTTTACAGCAAAAACAATGTCACATTTGATTGATGCTGATAGCTGAGATCCTGCAACACTGATGTTAAATGTAAAGCATCCTGAAAAGAAAAGTAGCAGGAGGTATCCTCCCTTCAAGGAGAGCAAATATTTTGAGATGTGGACCGTTTTACTCAGGCAGATTATGCTTCCTTTTAATAATACTGTACCTTATCATGTAATGAAGCAACTCTTTACTGCCAATGATGTAAGCTATCTGCAAGCAAAAAGAGACGGAATATCTTTTCCAGGACCTCAGAGTCTTAAAAATAAATGGGATTTTTAACTTCTGGTTTAATACAGATGCCTTTCCAATACAATATTAAGACTTTTCAAGAAAACTTATGTCTTTTAAATACAAATAAACAAAGTCTTTGTGAAAATACTTAATTTGTAAAAGAAGGAAAATGTTTGTGACAAACATTTTTTAACTATTTAATTACAACAGTCTTTTGGGGTTTCCTTTTTTTTTTTTTTTAATATGAGATAGGTTTTTATGTGGTACATGTTGAAATAGGCAATATAAACCAGCTATGATGTGTACTTGTCATTCCTTGTGTTAGTACAAGGGGGAAAAAAAAAAAAAAGAAMAAGACATATTAAATGATGCCCATATGCATGTGAGTGGAACTGAGATAGGATGAAATTAGGTACAGAAAAGTATCTAGAATTTAATACAGGAAAGTGTAACTGTGTACTGGACAACATGTAAATCACTTGTGTGGGAAAAAAAGTGTTTTCATTAAATCTCCTAGATATTTTGGGATCAATCGTGGGACTGGCAGTAATTATTTCAAGCTGAGTGTGAAAAAGTTTGACATGCCCAGAGCCCATCAAATGCCTTTTGATGTATGTACCATCTCCACAAAAAGCCCCCTCCTTCCAATGAAGTTCTTGCATTACTCACCAACTTTATGGACAACTATTTCATAGATGCTGTGAGCTTCCTTGTGGCCCACAGCTTGAAAATTTTCTGTAGGGATTTGAGAACAATATACTTGTCAAAGCACTGAAAAATATTTTCGGGAATATTTCTTCAATGTCATACGGTGGCGAGGGGATGGACATATTTTCCTCTTCTAGCTTATATTAGCTGTAACATTTATTGAAAAAAAAAGAGAATATTTTTGAGAAATGGGCTCTGAGTCATATTCTCAACTGGCATAAATTGCTGCAGCTCTACTGATCTGTCCTATTACTTGCAATTCTGTTCGGGGGGAGGGAATCTCATGTTTTTCTGGTTTCACCAAATATCCTTCCATTTCACCTTACATTCTCCAGGGCAGTGATTATGAGATGTTGAAGACAACATGTAATTTGGGAAACGGTGAATTTTGCCTCAGGCAAATTCACAAATGTTTGCAGTTTTGCTGCAGGGCAGAGGTAGAATGTAGTCATGTGTGCCACAGAAATAGTTCTTTTTGCAGTCAAACTAGAGAGCTTTTTAGGCCAAGATTAAATTTGTCAATATTTGTGAAGAAATTAGTCCTCATGTACAGGAAGTTGCAAAGTGAGAATCACTACATTGTTAATGTAAGGATACGCATTAGGATGAGATTGCTCTGCCTACATGTAGACATCTCCATCTGAGCTACTCACCCAGACTCCTTCACATCCAGTGAAGAAAAATGGGAGCTTTTAGGACAATAGTCACCTCAGGCCCACATCTAAGATGCGCCAAATGAGGYATGCTCTAAAAGGCTCTGATTTTCCCCCTTGACCAGGCCATGGTGACTACCTCACATAGAAACATATATATTCCAGCATCCACAGTCAGAAATAAGGAAATCTTGCCCTGAGTTTCACATATGGTGATATCTCTATAAACAATGTAGATGGGAAGCAGGTGTGTGAAATCAGCCTCCCATTCATTTATTTTGCTCCCAGTGTATTTGAAGCCAGACCAGCTTTTGGCATCAATTAAAGAAGTCACATTTAAAATCCCCTTACAGAGCATCTTCCCTGATGTAGAATGGGCTGAACATGTCACCCACCCTGACCGGCATCCCATCCATCTCCCCTCTCATCCTTGTTCCTCTGACAAGAAGCAGCAGTGGGAAGGACTGCAGGCTTCCCGCCTGCACCGCACGGTGTGACGTGCACTGTCTCCATCATGGGGTAGGCGAGTACTACATCACTGTGCCATCACAGCCTTGTCTGTGCCTTAACAGTAACGGGCTTACTTCACTCTTTTGAGCACTATATTTACATAGTATTATCTTAAATTGCACTACATATTTTAAAATCCATTTTAGCCACTCTCAGGACCCTATTTGAGAATTGGGAATTCAGAAGATACTGAAGTTATCTGGCTAGTGACACGAAGGGAGAAAAAAATAAAATCAGTGCCTGAATTACCACAGAGTTTCTGCTCATAATGGGTGACTAAATGCAGTACAGTGCTTTGTTTTAAAACTGTCGGTAACCCGTGGTCCTTTTTTTTTATATTTACTTTAATGAGAATAACTCACAACAACAGCAGCTTTTCATCACTTCCATCTCATTGCTCTTGTTTACACACAGGGCTGTAAAACTTTACCTCTGCAGATTGCTTTAAAAACATAAATAAAAATAAAATCTAATTTACATTTTTGTTCCAACTGGTTTTCTTGACAGACAGCTGCCCACAGTTCAGTGGTTGCTCTGTTCAGTGTACTTTAATTTTGAGCTTTCAAGTTTTTCTGCAGCCCATTCAGAAGTAAATTCTCAGGGAAAATTGAGCTCTGTCATGGATGGATTAGTACTATAATAGTTGGTCACATATCTTGCATGAAACCTTTCAAAAGCAAGGCAAATGAGAAGGAAATGAAATTCATTTCATACTTCTTCAAGCACGCTAAAAGACTTTCTCTCCAAGTAATCTGTGAAGTACCACTAGTTTATTGGAGGTTCACATAACTACCATTACATTATACCTTGTCACAATCTCATATATTGGGTGACTGCTTTTTCTGAACTGATGGTACCTGCAAAGTGTGCTCCATAGGCACTGAGGAGAGAATACTGTTTCTTAGATCAAAATGTATCGGTCCTAGGAATGGCATAAATAAAAGTACTTGAAGCAAATTGGGACATTACGGGTCATAGGTCAATGAAATCTGAAAGGGATGTATATTGAGGAGACGTCGCATTTGCTATGTGATGAACTGATAAACTGAAAGAGAGAAGGGGGGAGAGAGGGGAGGGAAAAGAGCAAAACAGAGAAAGCATAATAAAGTTTTTTCTAGACAGCTAACATACAGAAGCTACAGCCATTTCTCCTTGCAGAGGGAGAAGCAGCTATATTGCTTTTAGCAATCCATTTGGTTTCTTTGTCATTTGCAATGAAGGCAGTTCTTCATCCCTTTARCTCATCTGTGTGTGTCTCTGAGAGCGTATAAATGTGTGGTTTATTTCTTCTTAAGGTAAGATAAACAAATATCTGCATTATTTTGGATAGTTATTTGATTCAGCCTTTTTGATGAAAACTATTTGCAGGCAAGGGGAAAAAAAAACCCTGCAGAGATCTTGTTCATGCGTTGAGAGTGTCACAAAAAATTGTAAGTAGAAGTACAGTTGATGTTTCAGTGCTGATGCAGGTAGAGACAAATAGGTGCGAGTCATGATTCAGGCCCTGGTTCAGGGAAGCAATTAAACATATGCTTAAGGCTTCTGGAATACAAAAACCTACTTGAAGGTCCTGATAAATCAGGAGTCAGTAGCGCTCCCTGATTCTGCAAATTTGCTAACCACAATTTTTTTGCTATGATTTAAGTGGGAGAGGGTGATTATTTTAAAATACCTTTATTATAGCTAGTAATTGTGATTTAATTGCAAAGAAATTTATTTTTCTGATTGTCAAACTATTGCAACACTAACTCAAGCTCAGTGCATTGGCAGAAAAGTGTTGAAAATATGGTTTATTTATACATTTTTATTTTAAAGCCTTTTTATTTGAAAAAAAGGACTATTTGCAAACACACACAAAAAAGGGTTTGAAGTCCCAAAATAAAATCTGGGGACATTTTAAATGTTTTGGTTTCTTTGATTATGTTTTTGCTCAAGATTTCTGTTTGAGTCAACCAAAAAATTTATCACTCCCCCTCCCCAATGAATATTAAGAAAAATAGAGTTTTGTGAATAATTGAATTTAGTGACTTGCGGTCAGTCCTTGCCTTAAAAAACCCAACAGAAGTGCTTTGTCCGACTACAGAATTATCCTAATAAGTGCTAAGGCCACTCTAGGAAAGAAGCATTTAGAGGTGAGACTTTAAAGTATACTGAAGAAGGCATGAAACTAAATACTTTCCTCAGTGCAAATACTGAAAAAAAATGTTTGATTTATATTAATTTAACCTTAATTTACTTGTGTCAACAATAAGGCTAATTTTCCCAATCTGTCTACTATTAAGACAATTCATGTCCTAGAACTAACCAAGTGTTTCCATATTAGGTGGATCATAACTTTTATTATTATTATTAATATCAGCATAAAACTTCTGTTCATTACAATTTTAAGCTAAAATATTCTGCACTGTGTTCCCCCTTATTCTATGTTTATTAGTGCAAGAGACCTCTCAGCACATATAGGAACAGGGGCACATTCATAAAGCAAACACTGTGGGACGTGGCTAAACAAGTAAAAAAGCACTGCAGAATCTTCCCATTTTCACCAAAAGGTCTCTTCAATCAATAGCGTTATTTTCATACCCATTTAGAGGAATTACTGAGTGAGGAGAAGTAGCAGTAAAATATCTTAGGGAGAAAACAAAGGTCCAAACTCAGGACACCTAACCAAAACACCTATGTGGGGAACATTGTTGGCTTAGATTCAGTATATATTCCATTGAGAAAGAAGACACACAAGACATATACTCTTTGAATGACTAGAGAGGGAGCCTAGGATCATAGTTTCCCTGACTTAAGTATTTTGGTTAGTTGTTTGAGGAATGAATATGGCCATATTGCCTTCTCTGTAACAGTTATTACAATATTTAAGAACAGCTTTTATGTACCAGAATATCATTGTGCTGTTTCAACAGAGATCAAAAGACAAGCTCTGACCTAAAGCAAGTACCGTGTAAACGTAAAGCAAGGAAAAAAAAAAACAACAACCTATATTCAGACAGAAATGGTACCATAAAAAAAAACAAGACAAAACACAGGTGACCCTATGAGGCTAGGCTTTCTGCACATCAGAAACATCTCACTTTAGCAGCCTGTACTGATTTCTGCAAATAGAAATGGTCATTATATTCAAACCAAAGGCAAGTACTTAGGAATGAAGAGATGCATAGCAGTAAGCAGCAGGATCCTTTTTAAAGGATCCGGCACAGAAGGTGGATTCAGTAATTAATCTCTGGAACTATCCACAGCTTTTTCCCTTGGAGAAGACATGTAAGGTAAATAAAGACATTCACCTGGAATGGGTGGGATATTTTTCATATTTAACTATTTAAAATTGCAAAGAAATACAATGGGGAAAACGGCCATGTTCATATCAAGTAGTCTAACAATATGTCACTAAAAAAAGCTCTGTCCAAGAGGAATGTGCCCAATGACACAGCCATCTGATTAGTGAAGGCATGCGACATATTGTTACGAGAACCCTCAGCATCTTCCTCGACTCGTAGCACAGTCATTGATTAATATGAGTTAATGCTCCAGGTTAGCACTTTCCAACAGCCTCCGGGCAACATGACGTAATGGAAGGCAGGAAATTAGAGCTGTCAAAGGCCTGGGAGGTTAATCTGCCAGTTCTCCTGGTAATGCTAAGAGTCGTTCTGTAAAGTAGGTTTAAGAAAGGCCAAGGATACAGTCCAAAACAGAACAGTTTCTGATCACACATAGGAAAAGCAAAGCTCTTTCTGTTAAACTTATATACCATCAACTGGGAGAGAAGAAGGAGGGAAAGAGCTGCAGTTGGAGCAGGTGTAGTTTTGGAGAGAGGACTGTGGCTTCTGGTTTGGGGGATGGATTCTTTTTGTTTGTTTTTATAAAATCACAAAGGCATGCTGACCTTTTACATATTGGCTTACTCGTAATTCAATAAATTAGAATAGCTTTTGAAGAAATACATCCTCAAAAAATATCAGATCTAGAAAAATAAGAACAAAGAACTGCAACAAGCTCTACCGTTTAATTTTAAAGACATAGAATGGATTTCAGTTGGACGCTTGTGTGCTTTAAAGGTGAGAATCATGTCTCTTAAGTTCAGCTACATAGTCTGAAACAGATCTAATGAACGAGGGAGAGGCAGACAGAGAGCACAATTTGTCTCATCTTGAGACAAGTTTCTGAGAAGGGATGAATTGCTTTCTAGACTCTTGATATCTCTCCATGGACTAAAGTAGAAACCTATTTTGGTAGGTTAGACTACACAGCTAAATTTCAGATGTCTGAAGCTAGGCAAGATGAATATCTCCAAATGCACTTTGATAGACTGTTCCAAAAGACAGCTATTACCTGAAAAAATCTTTTAACTTCTGCTAACAGTGTGATTGCTCAGTGAACCTAAAAGCTGGGTACAAGTTTTGTTTGACATTGGAGATACAAGCCAGAAGCACCCAATAAGGCTTTTGAATGGACAAATACTTAACTGGTATAACTATTCACAGTCCTAAAATGGGTAAGTGAGCCATCTACATCACTAAAGTTTAGGTTCCCAAATCATGCATATGTCCAATACTTGTGACAACACAGTTTGAATAAATAAAGGTTGATGTGGAGAAAAGACAGAAGACCTTTTGGTGGCATTTCAGCAGGGGGCAGTGCATATTCCATCATTAAAAAAAGTTAGAAATATACCTCAGTAAACCTGAATCCGCCTGTAACGCAGGGGTATAAGAAGGTCAGAGAGATATGCTGGACTAGGACCATGCAGCAAATTATAAAGTGAGCAATGTTAAAATCAATATGATATTTGACTGTCAGCCAATGCAATTTGTTCAAAATAGGTTAAATGCACTCCTGCTATTTCCTCCTTTATAAGGAACTTGGCAACCTCATTCTGTTATCAAGTGCAAAGCCCTCTCTGAGATCTGACTGGGATAGAAATGAACGCAACTTCGAAATATTCCATAAATGCAGAGTGATATAGGGGCTATGACAGGCATGAAATCAGACTGAAACTTTTTATCTGCTGTATATCAGGTTAGCAGTGAGATGAGACGACCTTTGCTAGATTTTTCCCCCAAAGAGGAAAACAAAATATATTAGTATTTTGCACACATACCAAACTCTTAATCTTTCACCTTAAAGAACTGTATAAACATCAAAGTAATTAATTATTAGTGCATTATCATTGTTGAGGTGGCATACAGGCCAGGAATTAGGGCTCTGGTTTATTGAACTTTGTACCAAAAACTCACAAAAAAGGACTGTTTCTACTCAGTGAAATGCCAATGCCGTGGTAGAATGGCAATTGCTAGGCCAAATGATTATGCAGTTACACAGATGTAAACCTGAGGCAGCTCTGCTGAAGTCAGTGGTACTTGGAGAAGGTAAAATTGGTGGTAGGATGAGAGACATACAATCTACAGGTATACAAAATCTACATTTGAACAATGGTGGCAGCATTTTGCTTAATCATATTTTTTCCTCAAAGAATAATGCAAGACATCTGTCAGAAGTTTCTGTTCCTTTCTTTTATGTGGATAGGTAAAGAAAAAAATAATTAAACTAATAATAATTGTTACTATTATTACTACTACTACCCCCTAGCCTTCATGTTTATAGCTGAATATTTATGATTTTTATTTTTTAACAGGATTTCAATGCATTCAGGCTGGGGGTGGAAATAAAACTGGTAGTTACCCACAGAAAATGAATTATGCACCAAATTGTAAATATTCCATTTCCTTTTCTGATCTGAAAGTCCCCAAAGAAATATGAACACTTTATTTAAAATTCATCTGCAGTGACATTTCCTGGCTGCACAGAGCACTCCCACAAATGCACAAGTATTTGTGAAAAAAGATAGCTTTTTATGGGTATGCTACTGTGTGTTAATTCTGTTTTTTGCAGTCAGTCTGCTCTCTCCTCCTCAAACCAAATGAAATACTTCCTAGTGGTGTGCTGTAAAAGAATAGATGTAAATAAATGCATCTTTCAAAAATAGGATTTAACTTATTTATACAGTTGAATTTATTTAGACTACATGATAAAGATTCATTCAGATAAAATACTTATTACCAGATGCATAAAGGCTGAAGGACAGGTTTGATACACTATCAGCTGACAAGTAAACAACAGGGTACATGGGTATAATACTCCAACTACAGAATAGATAATTTCTTCCATAGTCTTGACTGTTTATTAAGGTAATAATATTCTTCACATCTCTTTCAGCATTCTACCTGAAGCACACTATCAACTTTCTTTGATTAGAATTGGGATCTTTTGGTTATTATGATGTACTTTCAAAGAAAACGCAATAAAAACAAACCTATCACTTTTGTCATTATCCTATAGAATTTCTGGTATTTATTGAAACTCAATTTTTGTCATTTAGTTTTGTCTTCTACAAAGGAAAAAAATTGTGGGCTATTTTTTTTCTTGCTTCCTGCTCAAAACTCATTGTTTGGTTGGATATTTTGTTTCTTGGTTAAGAAAACAAAACAGAAAAAACCAAAACCAACTAAAAAAAAAAAAAAACAACCCCAAAACCCACACCCCCAAAAAAAACAAACAAAACCCCACTCAAAAGTCATATTCCTTTTTACTAACTGATTTTTTTGAGAAAGAATAAAGTTGATCTCTCTGTATTTGCTTGGCTCTCTGGATATGAGCATTTTCTGCAGAAATGTCTGTTTGATTTTTTTTAAAAGTTGCAGTGAAATATTTTGACAAGTTTACTAAGAATCACTCTGAAGGGTCCATGGAARGAGAGGGCTGACAGACCTTCAGGTCCAGCTGACTGATCTAACGCACCTCATATTCAGACATATCCGTGCACCAGCGCCACTCACCATTTAGATAAGCTCAGCATCACCCACTAAGTGTGACTTAGTCGTGGCCTGCTGCCCTTCTAGTTCAACGAGCAGAAATAGGCCCATCCAGAGGGCAAGTATTGGATTCTGTGATGGGTCTCTTGAATCATTCAGAAGAATCATCCTTTAGAGGTGATTACTTTACAGGGAGCTTAGCTAAGTTTTGGGAGTCTACTAGCCCAATGGCTGATGTTAGAATAGGTTAATTTCACAATTAATTTGTGGGAAAAAAATTCCCCTTAACTAACTCAGCAAACCATAAGGCTGTAAAGATCTAGAAGCTGCAAAGGGTAGACATTCATTCCCTCCTTCTTACCATTTCTTTATCTCCCACATTCTACCTCTGATATACCTCATTTTGGTGTGCTGGACCATGTCTTCTTCTAAAAAGAAAAAAAAAAAAAGAAAAAAAAACATGTTTTTCTTTAAAGCACTGTTGCTTAGACCAAACAGAAAGGACATTGGTGCTGAATTCCCCACATGAAATCCCAGCTGATCTTTGTGACGAAACACACACTTATCACAGATCATTTTCCTTTTCTCTTACAATTACATCTGTCTTGTATTACAGCTTCTTCAGTACACACTGTACTTATCCAGTGGGTCTTTCTTGATGCAGAACTTCAAGCTCTTGTTTTCTGCCTAGAGGTGGTTGCTTAATAGTGACACCATGCTCTCTSAGATTCAGACTACTACTTTTTAAAAATCAATTAATATTAAAAAATCCCCATATATATTTTCCATTAAAAGTCATTTTAAATACTTGGATAAAATAAATTCAAGTAGGATATGTTGTTACAGTTTAGCATTTTCCTCTTTTCCCCCCACAAAATAATATGCACTTTGATGGCTTGTCTTTTTCAAAAACAATATCATTGGAGAAATGTACGAATTTGATTTTGTAATGTACAATCTCAGCTTCCAATTTTACCTTTTATGTCTTCATTATATCTTTAATATCTTTACATTGTTCCACACTTTCTCTGACTTCATAGCATATCATACCATAATATGTCTGAATTTAACATGGAAAGTATTTATTTTATTTTTAAAATCATTAAAGGCAATTACTGCTTACTATTGATTGAAATAGCTGATTAGAGCTACCCGGGAATTCTCTGATGAAATAGGATTTTGATGTAAAATCCCAATTCATCAAAGTTGAAATGTTTCATTTCAATGTCGGTTTCCACTAACCAACACCAAAACACATTGAAGTTTTTGTTGGATGAGACACTGTTTTTCTTAACATTTTTTCCAAAGGGCTCTTAACAACCTACTTTATTTTGTTTTAGCAACCCAAAGTCTGTGTTTCTAAGGCGTTTGTGTCATGTACTGACCATTAAGTCAGCAGGGATTTCAGGTTTCCAGGATCCCTATCTTCAGGTATATTAGATTAGATACATCAGACCGGTACGCAAGATACCCTGGTGTTGTGGTTTAACCCGGCAGGCAGCCAAACACCACACAGCCGCTCGCTCACTCCCCCCTCCCCTCGGTGGGATGGGGAAGAGAATCGGGAAAAAAAAGGTAAAATTTGTGGATTGAGATAAAGACAGTTTAATAAAACAGAAAAGGAAGGGAAAATAATGATGATAATAATAATAATAATAATAATAATAATAATGATAGAATATACAAAATGAGTGATGAACAATGCAATTGCTCACCACCCGCTGAGCGATACCCAAGCAGCGATCGCTACTTCCTGGACCACGCCTCCTATTTATATATTGAGCATGACGTCACATGGTATGGAATACCCCATTGGCCAGTTAGGCTAGCTGTCCTGGCTATGCTCCCTCCCAGCTTCTTGTGCACCTGGCAGAGCATGGGAAGCTGAAAAATCCTTGACTAGTAGTCTACTTAGCAACAACTAAAAACACCAGTGTGTTATCAACATTCTTTTCATACTAAATCCAAAACACAGCACTAGGAAGAAAATTAACTCTATCCCAGCCGAAACCAGGACACCTGGCTTTCGAAGACCATTGATCCAATGCATCCGTGCTATATAGCCTGCCCAAAGTTGTGGTATACAAGCTTTCAAGTTTCAAAGTTCATTTCTGTTATTGAATTAGGAGCTGATCTAAAGTTCGTGAAACTAACGGACAGCTGCAGGTGCTAAATACTCTGGCAGGGCTGGAGGGACCTTGGAATCCTTGAGATACATGTTTTGAACAGACTTCCAAAAGTTTCCAAATTTCACACTGTGAGTTTTGGAAGTTCAGACATTCAGAAATATATTGAGAAAATTAGACATCAACTTTCAGAAATAAATAACAAAAAAGAAACTCATTCTCTACAAGATTTTAAAAAATAATGACTACCATTTCAAATTAGGATGTGGTAAATTAAATAAGTTATTCAGTAACAAGAACAAAAGTATGTATATTGACATTTCCCATGGGGGAAAACATCTAGTTGTCACCCATTGATAATATCTACCCCAGAAACAACAAATAGCTTTAAGAAGGAGACTGTATGATATATGCAACACAAAGACCCCATTCCATCACAGAACCATAGGTTGAACTAATGGGAAAAAGACTTTTATTTTAGTATACAAATTTATTTTTTTTTTTTTTTACAGCCATATAATCTAGAGAAAGAGTGAGAATGCTGCAGACAATTGTAAGTGACCTACAGTATTCTTGATTTTATAAATAATGCTACATACATGCTCCCTAACAGTCGCCTTCAGATGGCAGCCAAATTTCTTGGTAATCACTCAGTCAATTTCTAGTGTATTTTTCTGAGATCACATATTCTTGGATGTTCTGCATTTCAGTTCAAAAWGACTTTAACGGGTTCCTTGAGAGATCAAAAAATTCAGAGAATCATCTAGTTTATTCATCTGTAATACTGAAAATTTCCTGTCCCCATCACCCAGTAACCCAGTCATTTCTCAGATGTTGTAAAGAGGAATTTGATCATTAATATAACACTCCTACATGGTGACATCCCATCTTGTTTCAGAAGGAATTAGGTTGAATCTCACAAAGTCCTATATAAAAACAGTGGTTATACTTGGGCACATACCATTTTCAGAAATGTATATGTTGCAGCGTGGAACTCCCTTTGCTCATTTACAATCCAACATTAATCCAGGACATAGCACTTACCTTTGATATTTGGAAGAGTAGGTCCCTAATGTCTCTTAAACCAAGACTCATTTTTCCTTCTTCTTCAGTTTTCTGTTTGCCAGGCTATTCAGTGAGTGGGCATATCTGGAGACCACCTGAAGAAGAACACTCCTGCTGATATTCTTCTTTGCTTAAAATATTGACTCAGAAAATGGAGCCAGGGACTGAACGATTTTACTGGGGGTGGTATGGACATGTGTGAAGTGAGAAAGTTTGTTTCAAATAATTGCAGTGTTTCTGAGAATAAAAAGAGGAATCAATTCTTTCAGGTAGTAAGACTAATCCCCAAAAGATCAACATTTATCACAACATACTAAGGCACTTGTTTCTATTTTCATTAATTACCACCTCTTTAGGCTAGAATCTTTAGGTTTCTTCTTCCATTGTGTTCMCTTGCCAGAGGTGGAAAAAAATCACCTGTGTGTCTCTTGTGATTAAAGCCTCACTTAAGGACTGAGGCTTCAGAAATTCCTGAGGTTTTCAGAGGTTTTTACATTCTGCAGTCTATCTCCATGGAGTTCCTTAAAAAGTAGCAGCAGTTAGGAAAAAAAAAAAAAAAAAAAAAAAAAAAAAAAGGCGAGGGAGAGAGAGGGGGAAAAAAAGCAATAATAAGATAACTAAGGAAGAATTTATTTTACGCAGCTATCTTCTCAGAATACATAATATAGTGTATAATGCTCCTAACTTAGAAAGAAGTTAAAGTACACTTTAAAAAGCAACTCACAGCAAAATATGTTCCCTGTGGGCCCCCACCAATTTTTCTCCGCTAACTCAACTTCTTAAGGTCTTCGGTCAGGTCAGCTTTTAAACAGTATTGTTGATYATGTTTTGCAAATGGTCCCTTGTTTAGACAGCGCTTTCTCTTTCTTTTGCACTTTCATAAGTATAAATACTTCTTATCCATGTTCTTTTGCTATGAATTATAAACTAACAGACGCCGTGAATTTAGACCTAAATTTAGTGAATAATCTCTGATGTAACATATCAGTTAAGCCCTGATGAGCCTATTGAAATCAGCAGGAAGATTCACATTCAGTGAGTCTCTTCAGCGAGAATTGGATCAAGACCGTAGCAATGTTTAAAGCATTCACTGAGTTTAAGTTCCAGATGCAATATTGTATCCGCAATATTGATGGCAGTAAACCAGACAGGCAGAGCTGAGTTAGGACCAAAATGAGCTATTGGTGCATTCATCTGTTAAGATCATAGAAGTAATAAAAGAATGGAACAAAGTAAGTAGCACAGAGAAAGATTCAGTCATTGTATACGGTTTCTTATATCAGCTAGTCAAACCTGACCGCATGGGGTTTTGGTTTGTTTGTTCGGGGTTTTTTTGTGGGTTGTTTTTTTGGTTTTGTGGCGTTTCTTATCCTTAAAATCAAACAAAACAAACCAAAACTTTTTAACAGTAACACAAAGACATGTTCTGATAAAGGCTACAATAATCATTTACTTAAAAAAATTAAGTTAATATTTCTACCCCACTTAGGGTAGACTTCACACCTAATGCTATTTTCAAAAAGCAATGTGTTCAGTCAAAACTGGTTGTTTCCTCTAGCCCATAGTTAGGGGTAGGCACTTCCAGATATCCCTAACTCATTGTTCCCTGTAGGTATTTTCTCTGCTGTCTGACTAGGGTAGCTAGATGCTAACCTTTCAGATAGCCAAAGTGATTTACACTGATGGAAAAGTGTCTGGTCAATAATTTGCTTTACTAGCTATTTATTTGTCCAACTTACTCATAAAGTGTGTTTCAGTATTTGTCTCACACTTAAATAGCTGAAGTAAATACATCACTACAGAAGATAGTCAGGAACTAAAATGAGATCTGTTATTAGCTGAATTTTCAAAACAATTAAAATGAGCCAGAGATGCTGTTACAGAAGCAGTGCCTTGGTGGAAGAAACTTCTCTTACTAGTAGGAAAAAAATGTGTGGAAAGGTTAAAAAGAAGTCAAAGTAAGATGAGCAGAAAGGAAGTAAAAGAAACAGAAAAAAGACAGTTCTTTCCCCAGTGGGTTTGACTAATAAAACAGGAAACTTCAAATTAGTGCTATGAAGAAATAACGTTGTTTTTTAAAAGATATGGAGGAGATACTTGTGTTGGTGAAATGCAAGTGATGCTGAAATACATTTTAGTTTGAGTCCAGAATCATGGTATTTGGAGAAAGAGATTTTTATTGAAGTTGGAAAGAAATCTGACAAAGCTTTAAGAAAAGAAAAGAACAACAGTGTTGCTGAGAACGTATGAATGAAGATGGATTTGGGGGGAGGAGCCAAAAGGAAAGAAAGTAGCTATTGCCTTTGTAATTATCCTGGAATAGAGGGACTCAGAATTATCTTMTGTGAGAAACTTTCTGTGATTTACAATAGAGGTTTGAAAGAAAGTTCTTGAAGATCTTAAGAGCAAATTTCTTAAGAGCTATTTTCCCCATTCTGTCCCATCCCATCATCTCTGAGTATTTTGCCTGATGAATGACTTTCACTTTTGATAGAATAATGTTCAAACCAAAATGACTTTAAAGGAAGGAACTGGTCATACRTATTGGTGATTTGGGAGGAAGAAACCCAAATTACTCAGACTATGCAGAGGTACTCCAGCATGTATTCAAAATTTAGTAGAGTGCATGCCGGCATACCTCTGCATAGTCTTCACCACACATTATAGGCTGCTGTTTAATGAGATATGGAAAAATCACAAGAGAAGAAGAACAGCCAAAGGGAAGAACAAAGCTGGTGTTTGGCCATTGCACTGGAAGGAAGCAGATATTGGATCAAAAMCACAGACAATATGTATCCAAAAAAATCCCATAAATCCCAGTTTTAATTGTCAACAAGCTCCAGCACTGATTTCTTCCCATTCTTACCCGAGTTCCCTAAGAAGTAGGCTTCAGTGTCATCTTCCACAGATCAAGTTTTCAGCTTAGGGAGCACCCGTTTCAGAAATCAAATTACAAAGTATATTAAACACAGCTTTTTCACCTCCTGAATAATGAACCATAACAAATAAATCAAGCAACAGACTCTTTGCTTTGGTCTTAAATGATTGACTGAGTTGCCTGATGTTTAAGGGTTCATTTGTCTTTGAAACTCCATATTAACATGGTGGCCTAACTATCCCTTTGATACAAGTGCCGGAACCTCGAAAAGAAATAAAGCTTCAAGCATGGCCCTATCTATTTACTGATTCTTATTGCCTCACAAAAATTCTTCCATGCTCAATATATCAGCTGTTGCGGACTCTTTTCTTCAGTTGCTTGTACTTTTTTTGGCTGGTATGTAGGGAGTATARACCCCAACCCGTTCAGCTGGTTAACAGTTAAAATATCTTCCAGGAAGTGGCCAACTCATTCCAAGTTATAAGATACTTAAATACCTTTTTTGGATCTAATCTTCAACATCAAATCAGATAGTCAAGTATAAAGTTTTGGTGCCTTACAAGCACACTTGATTTGGCACTCAAAACAGGATTATAAAACCTATGCTGTAAGTGCATRACTAAAAAAACGCTGTTCTTGCAGCCACTGAAGGTTTGATTAGGCAAACGTAACTCAACAGATTCAACTGATAAATACCAGGAGCCTGTGATATCAGACTGGATAATCTAATGGTTCTGCTGGTGTTAAAATCTTTAAATCTATGAAATCCAGGAGATGGCATCTGATGTATTTAGGTTAGACTTATAATGAGTTACAGAAGCAATAGATGTCATGGTTCAGGTAGTCCCACTGCCTCCATTGGAAATATTAATGAGATAAGAGTGATAAAGGAAAAAGTATGGTTCTAAGTGTAACATCTATCAACACATTTAGGCTCCCAGACTCTGCTTAGAACTCTCCTAAACTCAGATTGATTTCCTGAAATCAATTAAATCAATGGGCAGCTTGAAACCCAGATAGGAGTCAGAACTCTAAATCCATCTTTGGGACTGGGCCTGAATTRCCCCATTATGGACATTTGAATATATTGTAATGTCGACACAGCTATAGTGAATTCCAGTCTCTGGCTCATAAGCATATTAAGTCCAATTCTGACTTTCTTTATGGCATTTGATTTCTGACTGTGAACATTACCTCCTGTTCAACAAGCTCCAGTGTAATTTTCCATTTTGTTTCATTGAATTAAAGGAAGAAAGGAAACTGTCTTGTGAGTCTTTCATTTTATAGACAGCTGGTCATTTCATTAACACTTTTCATATTCTTGTTTGTCATGATGACTGACTATAGTAAAAAGATTTTCTTCCCATTAACATATGATAGAGCAGCACTTTTTTCCCAGGGATGTATTGATCGGGTGAGGAGTACATTTATTAAAATGTAACCAGCAACAACTTGCTGGCTCGTGCGAATGGTGCACACTTTAACCAATTAAATAGTCATGAAGAAGAAAAAAATCAATACTTCTTGGATCTTTCTACTCCAGACTTTGCCAGCAAAATGGCCTATAGATTTACAAAATGAATAAACAAATGAACATAAATCTTATTATTTTGATTTTTAATTATATATTGGGTCAGAAGAGAACCTTCACAATTATCTGGAGCAAGATTAACATCGGTTAGATAAATCTAATTCCATGATTCATAAATTACTGCAGTGAGGAAGCTTAATTTATATGAATCAAAATCAATTTCTTTCATTTTATTTTAAGAAGATCTTACAGTGCTTCTTTTTCTTGTTCAAAAGTGATTTTTAATATTAGTTGTAACAATATTTGGAAGGCCAAACTCAGAAGGTAATGGGGAAAAGAGTGTTCAGAAGCAATGGGAAGTAATGAGCAACTATGTGACTGAAGGCAGGTCACRTTATCATGTTTAGGGGTGGCATCTCAAAAAGTCCTTCTATTCTCTATTCTTCCTGCATTCTCCAATTCTTTCTATCTCACTGCATTTTTTTTACAGTACTTGACATGTTATTAAAGCACCAACTCTCAGGTATGGCTAATAAAAAAAAAAAAAAACCAATTTCATTTTTATAAAGATGTTTTTAGCCCATATTTCTGAAGAACAGTATAGAAGACCTGATTATATGAAGGAATCAGAGGAAAATATCTATAATAATATATGCACATCATATATGGACAGATTTCTAATGAGAACTTCTTGGTTTTGGAAACTTTAAACTCGTTTTTAGGAGCATGGAGTTAGCAATGCTATACAACAAAATCATAAGTTGCTTCTGAAAATTTAGACTAGTTGATTTACAAAAAGAAATCATTCACAAGTAATCAGTACAACATAGCTGGAGAACCTTTTAGTTTGGTGATAATCTCCATAAATTTGTCTCTTTCACATTGTTTCATTGGTTAAAGGATAATTTGGCAATCACAGTAGGGGGAAGCTGTAGTTTGGATATTAAATCAGTTTATGGTATAAAGCTCTGGGTGCAATTGCTCACAATTTTTTTAAAGGACTTGATGAAATAAGGAGTGATACAACTGTTCTTAAAGGCAGAGTGTTAAAACCCCTGACATCAATGCATCCTAATGAGCCCCCGCTACTCAAACTCCAGGGAGGTGTCAGTACAAGCATGGGCTACCGACAATTGGTGTCCAGTGCTAAGGTAAATGAAAGATTTCTTTAGGTAATGAAAAAAAAAAAGCTTAACTCCAAGTTAGGTGATGCCAACCATGCTTTTCAGACAGACGGTATTTCAGTGTAAGTCATTGCATCAGAAAGTTAAATAGATAGGAATATATAAGGGATGTAAATTAGAGCTTGTGCTATGCTGAATGGATGTTGCAGGAAATTCACAGAGCTACCAACTGTTGTGTGCTATAGAACACTCTTTCCAATAACTCCTAGAAGAGAAGCTGTAGTAGTCAGCAGTTGCAAAACTCTGGAGATTATCCAGCTGGTCATCACAGCTCCAGAAAGAAGCCAGTAAGTATATAAAAGGAGGTTTATTATCCAAGAGGATCTGCTGTCACATAAACCTTCCAGTAGCTGGCTTCATTTTTGGTTTGGTTTTGTTTTTTTTTTTTTTTTTTTACTTAGCACACTCACACCACTCAAAGCACAAGCTGTACTAATTACAATGAAATATTGGTGTGTTGTTTGTTTTGTTAGATAAGTTGCTTTGAATTTTACCCTTGAGCATTTGTTAAAGTTGCACCTACCTTGAGGCATGTATGTGTATTTTATCAGAGGTTCAAAATAAGAGATTCTTGCAACCAAGAGGATGATTTGAAACTGAACAAAATTCTGGATCAACGATTCAATCAGCTGTGTTCACACATGCACCTGCTTCGTGGAAAGGGCAATTTTTATGCTATCAAGCAGCATATCTACTCCGTCTGCAAGTACGAATGCATGGTTACGAACCTAGAGGGACACACATGAAGGACACAGGCTTTACAAGGCAGCCTTTCCTGTGAATTGACACTAACTTATGACAAACAATTCAAGGGATACAGTTCCTTTGTTCAGATGTTTGTAACTAAGCATAAAGTTTAACACTCTAATTATTTTAACCTCTTTAACAATGATTTTGGATTAAATATTTGCAAGACAAGGTCCTGTAATTAGACCTTTAGCACACACTCAGTAGCAAAAAAAAAAAAAAGTTTATCTTTTTCATTTTCGAGTCTGCAAAATGACTTCTCTTCAAATCACTGGGTATTGCATTAAACTCTAAAAGATATCATTGTTTTGGTACTGTTGCTACTTATTCTGTTATCAGTATCGTTGAAAACATAAAACTTGAAGAATGGTGACCATAACAAAAATAATTTGAGAATCTGTCTCTGTGAGTCTTAAAATTAATCAGCTGCCTTTCCAAGGGGTAAATAGTCCCAAAGATCCAGTAACTAAGAAAGATACTGAGAATGAAATCAAAGCTGAAAATAAAGTCATTAAAATGAAAGAAAAAATGAGAGGCACAAGGAGTCTTCAGATACAAAGAAATTACGTACACAATGAGGATCTTATCTGACTTAAACAGATGATAAATAGAAATCTGCTGCTTTCACTGTGTGCAAATACATTTTGCTGTCTTGCATTAGGGACAAATACATAGTGTGAATAAGGGGGCAGGGAGAATAGCAGGAAGAATGAAGAATGAAGCAGGATTTTCAGGTGTGTTTTTACACTAAAAATTTTGAAAGATGTTGCTGAGCATAACTCTGTGCATAGCTATATTCATATATACTGCACTCTCTTTTGTAACATCAAATTACATTAAGATTAACCCCATTTAAGTCAGCAGAACCACTCTGAGTTTATATGAAAATTTAGACACCAAACATAGAAATTTAAGTGCCATGTGTAAGAAAGTCAGGCTTATAAGCAGAAATAAAGATATGCAGAGCTACCAATGAATGGAGGACAGACAGGGAAGAAAGTCTTGTGGCTTCTTTCCTCCCTTAAACAGTGACACAGGGAGAAAACAGGGCTCACTTGATCACTGCACAGATCATAGGTTTTTTTGTTTATTGTTTTTCTACAGGCCACTCCAACATTTTAAAGTAAGCAATATTGGTGATTCTTACAAAAACAGTGCTGATCTGGTCACTAGATTCATGTGTGTGGAAAAAGTCTCATTTTCTAAGGTCTTACTTTGGGAGTGCTCCATATTGACTGCAGAGGATCCCACAGTGCTGGAAGGAGCTTGCATCAAGTCTCCAGTTACTTTCAAAGTAGCTGAGTATTAGCCTGAATCTGATTCCAAGATTTGTAAACAGGTAGAACCAAGGTTTCACATCCTGAGAAGGGCCTGGGAATTTCACACTCCAGGGCAGATTCAGGCAACGTAGCCTGAGACCAGTTCCAGCTAAAGGGAGATAGAGTTATCTTAATTTCTCCATGTGTCACAAAAAAAAAAAAAAAAAAAAA